>JAOUZG010019159.1:28285357-28316829 GCA_026289955.1 Argiope argentata | reverse complement strand
ATTATGAAAATAATAAGGCCTTTCTCTAAGCACAAGAATAAATTTCAAAAATATTTCGTCACTGTTCATTTTCTGTTTGGAATATCATTGGCAATGTTTGTCAATCACAATCAGTAAATAAAGTATGTAATCTACTGAATTCACTAACTTTTTATTTTGTTCGGTAGTTCATGATTTTTCAATATGAAATCTAGGTTAATTTGTTCCCTACACTAGCAAAGATAATCAATCGTGAAGCTCAATTTTTATAATGTTATCATAATATAAAGTATGACTTACTTTTATTTTGATAAAATATATTTCATACAATTCGGCGTTATGATTATAATAATGTCATTAATTTAGTCCCCAAAAGACGTCTAGCGAATGGGCTGAGTTTAGTCAATCAACTTTCATTAACTACAACTTATCACAGCAAAAGTATAATAAAACAATAGCTTCAAAAATATAAGTAAATGTTGCACTATGATTATAAAAATATTATGAATGGTTCAGAGTATTTCAAAATGGTGAAATCTCAAGTTGACTAATAAAATTGGCGAAATCATTCTAGCTGTTGAAGTGGAAAGTTGTGTCAAAGTTTTATTTTTCAAACTCTATCGATTTAACGAATCAGGGGATAACCAGTCATTGATAACATATAACAAAATATAATTGGTATTCATATTTAGTTAAAGTTTTTGAAATCTGTTCAGTGATTAGAGCTGGTGAACTCTTTCGCAAGATTTCAAAATAGGGAATTTATCGTGAAATTAAGTTCTTTCGATTTCTCTAAAATATGTATTTTATTTGAGAGAAATCGAACCTAAACCTTGAAAAAAAATCAAATCGGAACGAAAACCTATTCTGATACTGGAAAGTTTTCGTATGAAACAAAAAGTGGATAAGTCAAATCAGTAATTGAAGCTAGGGGATTGGTTCATTGATCACTTCATTAATTTAACTATAGAGAGAGATTTTTGAAATAAACTAAGCTTTACTCTCTTTAAGTCTTAGATTATTTTCATAATATCTGTCAAATTTCATAAAAAAATTTGACAGACTTTTTCTATAATAATAATTATATTATTATTTTGAAATGTAGAAATTTTTTCTTAATTTTTCATTTTTTACAGACTTATCTAAAAAGAGATTATCTTATCAGTTTCATTTTATTTCTCTCAACTTCAAACACTCTTGCAATCGATTACCTTTTTTCATTCCTTTCATTTTAATTTATTTCATAATAATTGCTGATTTTAATCACATCAATGAAAACACTCTTAAGCTATTTTGATTTGGATATTAACACGGTCACAGAAGGGAAAGTTCTGAATTTAAAATTAAAATTTGTTTACAAGTTATTCTTATTTGATTGGTAGGAAAAATAATTTTGTATATTTTTTTAGACTATGCATACCTTTCACAATCAATTTAATCCATCATTAAGTTTATACTCACACCCAAATATACTTAAAAGCGATGATTTTGTATTGAATTACAAAGTTTTATATAAAAATATAATATTAATAATAATATTATTTTTGTTCTTATTAATATTATAATTGAATGCTATTCTCGGCTTATAGAAATACATCTTTTCTCACCCAACAACATCGAAAGCTCTTGAAAGAGCCTTTGTTTGTCTTCTTTTCTCATCACTTTTTATTTAAACTTTCATAGCGATCCACTTCAGCTTTATTAAACTTTTAAATAGATTATATTTCATTATATTTTCTTAATATAGATATATCTCAACATAAGCTAAGCATTGTCTAGGATGTTCATTAATTTAGTATTAATATGTGATGAAAGTTTAAGTATAAAATCTCTTCTAATATTAGCACTTGTTATTTCATGAAACCGCTTTTGTTTATTTCCTTAAATTTATGATAGACTGATTATAATATATTATTCATAAGCACGTTCAACATTTTTCTCTTCCGCATTTCTACTAATATTTATTAAAATACCTCCAACAAATTATGTTATGATGTTATTTATCAGAAATAAAAATCCTTTAAGAAATTCAGCTTAAATAAATTTTCACTTTTTTTTTGAAATTTCAATTTGCATGCTTGTTTTCCCAAACAATTTTCAACAATTTTCTAATTTACAAGAATTTCCAGTACATTTGCAGACAAGGGCATAGGTGGCAGTTAAATATTTTCTGCTTAATTAAATAAAAACATGTTTTGTTGGAAAATGATTCTAATTTTAATATTAAAAATTTTCTACTTCTTTTTTAAAAAATACATAAAAACCTTTTTAAACTTTTAAAAGCAACTGGTTTTTATCAGATTATTTAGTATTACATTTTATTGCCGTGTTTTACATCTTTTTAATAATTTTAAGAGACATTGCCACGTAATTTTATCAATTAATTTCTTCTTTCACAAATTTTTACTTAAGTGTTATATATTCAGATCATATGTTAAGCACAGTATGTCCGATAAGGCTCTTTCCACATTAAATACCCAATCTAATCCGATCCAGAAATAGCTGTCTACACTACTATAGAATTAATGAAACTAATCCGAAAGCTTTTCAATTAAATTGAAACTTTATCAAGCTCATTTTTAAAAGAATTTGACCAAAGAATTCCACCTATAGATTTCTTACAATCACCTTCTTGTCTACTCATAAAAGTAAATAATAAAAACATTCAGAGCAACAGGATTTTTATTTCCAAGTACAGACGAGTGTTGGATGGTATTCTCCAAATTTTTCCTCTTATGTTTACAACTATATTACTAGATTATTTTTGATAAAATAATTCATTAACAGAAAAAAATAAGATTCACGAAACTCATTGTTCCATTCAGGGATTTTATGCAAAATTAGGGGAGGGGGGATCTAAATTTTGGCGTTAAAATCGTTTGATGAAAGAAATTCACACATCAATTTTTATACAGTTTTTCTTGCTATTCCCTTGTGTCATGATGCTCTGGTGTAATGTCTCGGATCGTGAGCATAGGGTTTCAAATTCAAGACCCGAACCTCCATGAATCGTCGTGTAAGGGATCCAGTTGCAAGTTAAATCTATCATGGTCAAACGTCCTTCCACTGGTGTAGAGAGGGGGAGGCAGGTCAGGTGTTGCTCTCGTCATTTGACCGCAGTTCAAAATTACTAAGTCAGTCCCAAAATAGCCCCAGTGTTGCTTTACAATGGAACGTTAATCTGACCAAACTAAACTAAACTTAACTATCCACTTCACTGCTTTACAAATAAAAAGCTAATGTCTCGTCTGTATATTTCACCAAGAATTTAATAAAATTCTATCATTCATGAGATATAGACATTTCACTTATCATCCATATTTAACAACTCTATGCCAGTTTCCCATTCTTCTCCTCTCCTATTCCAAATTCAAGATTAGTTCGAGGCTACCAGATATGACACCGCCAAATGAACCCCATTGATAGATTCCTCATCTATCGTTATCATCAGTTCAGTCCGCTAATTGGAAGAAGCAGATCATACTCCAAATGAAACTATCATCCGCTAGTACCACAAGGCTTGTGATCGGTTTAATTTCAAAACAAATTTCTTTCACATGCTTTTTTTTTTAAATTGAACTTTTCGGTGATTAACTGATTCACCGAGAATACTGATTGTATTCAAAGTTTCTGAGAACGCTTAAAGCACATTGTTTTTTCAATTGTTAAAATTTCCAATTTTTTTTTAATTATTAATTTAAAAATCTGTTCTTTTGTCTTCACAACACCATTTTTATTTTGTATTTATGAAAATTGCAAAATAAATTTAAAATGTTTTAATGAATGCCAACAATTGAAAATGGAATGGCAAACAATATTTATAAATAAGTGTTTCCCTGCTATTTAAGCTATTTAAAAAACAATTACATTTAATTGTTTTATTTCTTTTCTCTTACATTAGATATCATTTTGGAATATTTTCAATGTGAATTTTTTTCATGGTATTGTTCCAAATTTAGGTCCTTCTCATTTACTAAAATATGTTAGTCTTCCACTTACGTTTCACTATGTGGCAATAAAAGCATTTAAATCTTACTTATAACAATTACTAATTGATAACATCCTCCCCAGTTTTTAACATGTTAAAAAAGGAAGAAAATTATCAATACCAATTACATTTTCATCATAGTATATAAGAACAAGAATGAATGTAAAAGTCAAAGAAAAAATTTCCAAAGTTGAAAATTTAAGGAAAATTAAATAAGTTCAAGAGATAAAAAAATACCTATTAATTTAGGAACTTTTGAAGAAAAACAATTTTATGATCTAATTGAAAACTTAAAACACCGACCCTTTTTTTTTTCCAAAATAGGGCTTCTTCAGAAATTTTCGCTTTCCTAAAAACGATTTACAAATAAAAGAGTATTAAAAATAATTGTTTCAAATTTGGAAATTTAGTTTATAATATTGTCTACAGAAAAAAATATGAATGCAATGATGAACTATTACAAAGATTGGCAATTTTTTGAAAAAGAAGGATCCAAAATCACAAAACATCATTTTTTATATTAAAGAAATTTGGGTTAATCCTAAGTTTTTGAAACATCAAGGATTTTGTAAGGATATATACATATATATGAACTATTAAGTGACCCCATAATATTAAGTTTTTTACATAAATATCATTTGATAATGGAAAACTATTGGTTCAAATATCATTACTTAAAGAAAGGAAGAACTTTAAGCGTAGTCCGATACCGTAATTAAAGCTAAACATCTTAAGCAAAAGTTGATCCTCCATCCAAAGCAATTTTAAATATCAAATAACGGACTCAATTTCCTTACTTAATGATCCCATTAAAAGACTATTAGTCCTGCTTATCTATCTTCTAATTGAATATCATCTTTAATGCACATAACTTCAATTTCTTCTTCTCTTGTAACTTGAGTAGGCAAAATTCAGAATATTTCTACTTCGTCTTTCAACAAGGAATGAGAATCATAGGATCGCATGTATGATGAAACATTGAACACAGTTTGAATTTAATTGCATAAGGGAAAAGTAATTTAAAAAATTATACTAAACATACGAGAAATTTTCAATATTTAGAAAAATCTTTGCATAATTAAATTGGTATCATTAAGAATATAATTTTTAAGTTTTAAAAAGGTGTAATTAAATTTTTGGGAATTAACATTTTCAAAAGTTATTAAAAACAAAATCTAATTTAATTTAATTAAAAATTTCAGATACGTATTTTCGTCCTACAGTCTAAATATTTGTCACATTTGGTAACTATATACCAAAACATCTGGTTTTTTAAAGGATTAGATAGAAAATAAAAAGCAAATATTAATTTTTATTTTTATTTAAGATCTAATTTGATTATTCATTAACTGCATTCATCTGTTTGTCCTCCTTTTACGTATTTAAAATAATTAACAAAACATAAGAACCAATCATCTTTCAAAGTCCTCTGCACTGAAATCTCAAATTCTGGTTTTTTATGAATATAAATGATATATCATTCATCTACAATAACCGTTATTTCCCAATTGCTCCGCTTTTTCAAGAAATTATAAAATAGGTACTTCACTGTATATTCTCAACTTAATGTATATTATCAACGTATGTATATTCTAAACGCCAGAAAAAGCACTACAAAATTCCTCAGCCGTAACTATAGCTTCAATTTTCCCAATTTTAATTTAATTGGAAATTTTATTTTCTCTCAGTACGTTAGTATGTGTTCCCACTCCTGTGTGCTTTTATTTTCTAGAAATTACATTATATCAAATTAAAAAAGGAGATTTCAATTCCACTAATTAATCAGAAATTTCTATCATAATTATGCTTTCTTAAATAATTTAAATTTCTAAAGTCTTTTTTGTTTTGCTGAATCGTATTTCATCAAAGTAATTGACATTTTAATGCTAATAACTTGATATAATCACCGAAATTAGTTTGTAACAATATACATAAATTACCAATGTTAATGAATTTTGAAAAAATTCATCTTATCACAAAATAGGTAATATTATTTCAAATTATACTGTAACAATAATAATAGGACATACTGATTGGTTAGCTACAAAAATACAACTAAACTTCGAAAAATTGGTTCAAATTGTTGTGTTTGATGATTATATCAATATTTTAGTTTACAATAACTATCTAAATGGGTTTTAGTTTAGTTTAGTTATTTCAACGTCCCATTGTAAAGCAACGCTAGGGTTATTTAAGGACATAAGCAATTTTGAACCGTAGTCAGATGACGAGGATGACACCTGAGATGCTCCCCTCTACCTTTCTAAACAATCTAAATGTTGACAAAGGGTGTTGACAGACATTTGATACATATCTCTAAATCATAATAGCTAATGACTGTGACATTAAAATGAACCTAAAATATAAGTGAGTAGTGATTTTTCTATTTATTTCGAAAATGGACACAGGAGGATGGCAAGCGACTATTGATACATATCTAGAGGTCATGAACTTTCGTATGAGTTAAAGGCTTCAAAATCTGCTCAGAGATTGGAACGGGGGGGGATCTATTGGATTTTTCCCTGTGGACAATACACAGTGATGCATTTTTTTTTTCGATTTATCTCGAAACAGGAGGATGGAAGTGTAGGAAACAGGAGTAAAGAAGGCAATCAGGGTGGAAATGTTATGCACTTTCATATTAAATTAATGACAGAGAGTAGAGAAAATTAACGACATAAAATCAGTGGGTGAGGCTGGATGATTGATTATTCTTTACAAAGATATCATTAAATCATATGAAAATCTAGAAAATATTGTTTTTTTTTAACATGCGAAAATGTAAAGCAGGATTTATTGCCTGAAGTGTTAATATAAGGCAGTGAAGTTATTTTTACTGCTCCATAATAAGTAACCATTAACATAATTAATATAAAATCATTATCTAAATAGGTAAGGCTCCAGTCATAAATACAAATTTTGTTTTCTTCAGGTGTATTTAAAAACCATCATTGAATCTGTGTAACTAGCTGATTTACAATGTGTACCCAGTTCTGGTAGTGGCATTTACATTCGATTTCAGTGTCTAGAAATTAAAATACAGAGAAGAAATCCAGCCTTCTGCTCGGTATTTCGAAGCGACCTTATAGCGATTCTAGAAGACTTGAACTCCATCATATTGCTACTGCTATTTAAAAATATCTGGATCTTTACGGACAGTAGAAGTATTGACCGAGTGGCTTAATGTGAGGGACAGTACTAGTGAAAAATACTCAAGAACCTAAAACATCTCTCCCTTTCTCATCGGATCCGTCTTTCGGTGGATTCCGTCTCATGTCGATATTGCTGGAAATGAAATTGCTGACAGTTTGGCTAGAGCTGGTGCTGGCGAGACCATTATGCCTGCTGTTTCTCTTACTTACATGGAGTTTTTTCTAAGCACAAGGCTATGAATAAGGCCATTTGGATGGTCTCACCAGTGCACCCATAGTATCAGAGTAGGCACCCTGGTGGCTCCCTGGTTCGGGGCAGTAGTAGACGATATCAAACTGCTTTTACTCGTTTCCTTAGTAACAATCTATTATCAATAACTTTTGTTGGAGGTTCTAAACAGTTCGAACTCTGCACTAAATGTTCTTCTGCGCAGGCTTCTCCTGGTCACATTTTATCTTGTCTGAAGTTTACCAGGCAGAACCGGGTTTATGGTCCCTTTTTGTTCATTGGGTTTATTGTCCCTTTAGCTGTTTTGTTCCCGGGTTCATGGTTCCTTTAGCTGGACTTTCTCAGGGTGAATGAGTTCATGGATCTTATCTAGCTCTGATGGTCACGGGGAGAAACAACAACAACAAAATTGAGTACCATGGCTTTCATTTGATCTAGATATTGCAGTGATAATTACATTCATTATACGCTTCAAAACAGGTGAAAATGTGATTATCTTATTGTAAAAGGAAGTAGTTTAGAATGTTTTTAATTTCTGCGTATTTGAAGTTGAGTTTGGGAGTTCTTGTATCTCTTTTGCTTCATGCAGAAAACAAAATAAAATTTCCTTTTGCAAGGGCTCAAACTTTCATTGCATAAAAAATTGATTTCCACATATGACAGTCGAATTAAATTTTTCATTACACACTGTAATATGGCATGATTAAATATTCCTACCTAGCTTTTCTCTACCGGTATTACATAAACATTTTATAATACAGAAAATAAGCAATTTGCAACAAGATCAAACCAGCAAAAAATAATCGTTTGTTGTCTGCTGTTAAAATTTCGACTTTCAGCAGCTTCCGAGTTCTAAAGATGTTTATTCCGAAAATTCAATATGTTATTGTACCAGCAAAATTAAACATCTCTCCACGGAGACATAAAAAAAACTGCTGTCTAGACATTGACCTCGGCTTCTTTAACGGTATGAAATTAAAAGATCTCTTCCCAAATAACCATAGTTGAAAGGTACTTAATGGAAATAAAATTCGAAAACATTTGATCATTTTGATGACGAAATTATCGAACATAAAAAAATTATACAATAACTCTTAAATTACCCTCTTAACGACACTTTCAATTGCTCTGTTTAACTTTTCCGGTCAAATAACACACAAATTCAAAGAAATTCCGGAAAGCTAGCTACAAGAAGAAAATATTTCGCTGAGAGTTATTCTGATGACGTTATTGCTGACCAAGAGGACGATGTCATTTTGCCCAATTATGTTTAGAGTCTGTGATATTTGACATTTAGCAAATGGTACAGTAATTATATCTCAAAGGGCATGTATTCTGCCTTAATGCGAAATCTACTTTAGCTTATCTTTAGTTCCAACTTATATGAAACTGGAGGCTGAAATTACGTAGGATGGGCAATTTTCTTTTTCTTTATCAAGAGTCAAATGGAATCTATTTTCACCTCCCGGCTAGCCGCCATGATTTTTTTTATATATATAATGTCCCATTTGGAATATGATGCATTCTGTAGACAAGGATATCATATGGTATGATTAGCCTCTTTCACAAGATAGGATATAAAATAGGTCTGATTTAAAGATCTTACTTCAGGAATCGGTATTTACTTTCTAGTATAAAAAGAGAAAAAAATTGTAAATCATTAAAAAAATATCAAATTTGGGATTTCGATGAATTTACCAGTTTCAGATCTTAGTAAATTCAAAATACTCATTTTTGGAATTGTGTCTGTCTTTCTATTAATGCGATTTCTCAAAAACACTTTGAAATAAATTAATGAAAATTGATATGGTTTTTTTTTTCAATATATTCTCAAATTTTTATCAGACCTTGGACGAAATTGATTCAAAGAAATCTATCTGTATACTTGAGTGTAAATGAGCACAGTAATTAATATCTATCAGAAATCAAAACTTTGTACGCACACATAACATGTATAAGCAGATCCATATCGAATTTAGAACCTATTCACTCAAAGGATTGAGCAACTTTAGGTTTTTATTTTTTTCATGCATGTAAGCGTAATAGCTCAAATATACTGCGATTCCAAAAAATAAAATTTGCTATGGAATCTTTGGTTAGTGAATAAAATTTAGCATATATGAATACAAATGCGGTTCAGTATCAAATTTTAAACTCAACAGTTCGGAAAAAATGTACCCACAAAGCGAATAAATTTTTAATACCTGTTTGTTAATTTTTTGATGGTTAATAATAGCAAAATACCGAATTAGATTCTGTAAAGATGCTATATTCACGCCAAAACTAAATCTTTCATAACTAATTCCTGCAATTAATTCATAATTTCTAGTTTTCTTTACTATAAGCATACAGTTCTCATTTGTGTGGGAAAAAAAGTCTATCTATTCATAGTACTTCTTCTTGTGTACAACCGATCACCCCACCACCACAGATAGTAGCAATATCGAAAGGATTTGTTGTGGCCGATTTTGGTCTTTAGCAATGTCCATCCTTACATAGACCAAACTGATATTCGAGGAAATTGGCCCAAGAGCGGTCAGTTTTTGGCCTTCTCCTCCTCTACAAACTTTCAAACAGTAGGCAAAAAACTGATAATTTTTGAAATCATTTCCTTCAGGGTTCCAAGATTACCTGGTAATATCAGTACTGAACTCAAGTCATTATTTTCAACTTAAAATGTTTTCTATGTTCGAAGATCTCTGTGCATTCATTAAATAATGGTAACAGTACCTATTCCTCCACAAATGCATTTATCCCATTTATAGTTTTCACATCCATACCCACAATTTTACCATAGATAGAGGAATAATCTCTTTATTAGAGAATATACCCTAATGTACGGGGAAATTATTTCGTTGATTCATTGTTTGGCGACTATAATTCTCATGAAGCTTTATTCTTACCTCATAACCAAATCTAAAGTTTTCAGGATTAAATTTAGAGGGCAAGAATTTGAACCTACAAAATAAATAGATTAGTGATTTTATACCCCCCCCCATTTGTGACTACCGTTAATGAGACTGCATTTAGTACTTTTATTCAATGTACCGTGGTGTCTTTCAAGAATTTTTCAAGGATTAATTGCTGGCATACAGTTAATAATATCTGAAAAACGAATTTATGTTTTAAACATGTTATACCAACCGACTGAAACAAAAATTTCCTCATAAACTACACTTTATTCATATCATTTAGTGGCTAAAGAACAGCAAACCAAATTTCATATATTTAGATCATTGCGTTTTTGAGCTATCGCGTTTAAATTTCTGAGAGTGCAGGCCAACATACAGTTTTGGATTTCATTATTATTTCTTGGATTTAGTTCAAAATTTGATTGTTGTCTAAGATAAGGATGTTAATTCTGTGTGTTGAATTTTATTTATGCAGATCGTTTCGTTTGTTAGTTATGGTGTTAATTTATATTCGAATAACTAGACAGGCAACATCCTCAGCAAGCATTATGTTCAAAACTTGATACGAAATTTACAAATTTGATCTAAAGATCATGTGCCAAATTTCACCTGTCAATCTCAAACTGTTTTTGAGTTATCTTGTCATAGATGGACAGGAAGACATTTTCCAGAAATATATTTTTCTAATTTAGGATAGTCTAAAACGTAAAGATTCATCAAATTCTCGAATTCGAATGTTTTGACAATTACTATATTTTCTCTATACTTAGTATCACATGAGAAGTAAAAGAATCGAAATAAAAGATCTTCATTAAATTCGATGCTCAATTAATTCTTTTCTAAATCATTAGAGGTAGGCGTAGAAAAGGGGGGAAACTTTAACGTAAAAAAAACTTGTTTTCACTGTTTTAATCAGTAAATGAAATGGCGAAAAAAATTCGTTTTCAGCAATTTTCCCGTCTTATTAGAGAAATTTATCAAAAAGATTTCTTAACTACTAAAAATGTAAGCAAAATATTTTCACTTCTCTGCTCTTTGACTAAGTTATTAAGGAGAAATTAAGTTATTAAATGACTAGATTAAATAAATCAGAATTTTTCATTGATCATAAAACAGTGATTGGATTTAACAAACGAAAAGAGAACAAATATTCGGATATTTACAAACAATATTCATAGCTTTTTATAAAATATGAAGAATGACTAATTTAAAAGTTTAATATGTTATTTTATTGCAAAAAATTTGTAGATTTTGTTTTGCATGTTTAATCTCATTCATGTAGTTCATTCATTAATATGTTTGTAATCACCCATTGTTATTCATGCAGTTGAACTTTTTGAGTTTTGCAATGATTTATTTTATGATATTTTGAAATATTAAATATAAGTGAAACTTTATTAAAATGTAGAATCTTATGTTTGATGAAGTTAACATTTTTTCATAGCGTCGATTTACTTTTTTTATATTATTCATAGAAATTTATGTTTTGTGTTTGCGCTAATATCGTATTATCTTCAAAACCCACATTCAATCTTTTCATGAATATGCAGATATTGTATTCTTTCCATGGCAAAGTAAATTCTTTAAAGGAGTTTTTATTTCTTTTTTACAAAAAGTTTGATTTCTTCATCAATTTATTTAACATTATAATGTTGAACAATATATGTTTCTCTTTTTTCAGTGGATGTATTCTTTTAGTAGACATAAATATATTAAAAAGTGTGTTTTCTTTTTCCTTTTACAAATATATTAAAATTTCTTTATTCAAATTAATATCTTGCATTCTTATAATAAAACAGCTGGAGGGATAGTTCCGATGTTTTATTGAAAAATCTCAAAAAACTGTTATGGTGGAACTTAATTTAAGGAGCCTTATTGGTTTCCAAATATTACCAGCTATACGAAATAACTTTTTCAACCGATATCCCTGCAGAAGAGAACAATGTTTTCTGTTCATAAAAAAATACTCAATCAAATTGATAAAAATGCAATTTATAATTTATAATGCAAGCTTTTTTTATACGTTATATAAAATATTTGTCTTTGGCAATGCTGCAAAATTTGGTAGAAATCTGATACAGAACTACCTTTATAAGAATTTACAGCACGTAATCAGAATGATGTTTCTCTACAAACAAAGTATTAATTTCCTATGCTTTTAGCTTTTCCTTTACTTTACGGAACTTTATTCCATTTCTGAGTTTCTTATTTTTCCTTTCATGACCATATCTGTTTTGATTTATCTCAGAATACAGTTTTCCATAGTTCTGACTATTTTCTTCCACCAAAACAACAATGCAGTTTATGTCCACCTCTTGGGCAGAAACACAATTTATTCAATTAAATTTATTACTTACTCAAACCCTTCTTAACTTACCCTATAAGTATAGCTTACTCCAAAACTTCAGGATTACGTTCCATTACATAGTTTCTACCAAATTATTTCTTTGTAGAAAAAATACTCTGAACAACCAAGCATTCATCATTTAACAGTCAACAAACATATGTTGTTGTTGTTGCTACTTATGGCACTTGCCATGGACAAGCCCGCCGTTGATACAGCAACAGATTTAAGCCGAAAGGAGCGTTTCTTGTTTTTGAAGTAGCACCAATTAGGGCCAAGAGTATGACTTAGCTACACACTCACCACATTCGCTTGCACAGCCCTTTTTTACAGGGGAGCACAGTCACACATCTCACAGATAGCACACAGAAGAATAACCATGCCCGAACCGGGACTCGAACCCGGGATTCCCAGAACAAGGGGAAGACTCGCTACCTCTGTGCCAGAAAGCCGGCCAATCAACGTATGACATCATGGTGTCTTCTCCCTATACAATCTGCCAATCTTTATTAATTACGTGAGTCACTATTTTTATATTATGTTTTGCTAGTTTTGTAAATCATTCTTTATGAGAAATTTGACTTGTATTATCCTATTCTTCCACAACGCAAAATTGTGAGCCTTCAACAAAACGGAGAATACAGAGAAGACTCAGGCATTTACTTTCAGAGTTCGCTTAACGAAGCTGTGTGTTTGTATCGCAAAAAGGAAATCGGTTCTTATGTATTAATAACCGCATGCTTATGGCAAACGACAATTATAAAAGAGTCTATTAGTCAATTATTTTTACTATTATTTTTTTGAATGCGGTTGATACACAAATACCGGAAAATCAAATACGTATTTCGGCATACCGTTTGTCCATTTTTGATTTATATAAAACTACAACTATAACTTAATAACTATATAAACTGATCAATCAAAATCACACACCAGTTATCATGCTGAATTACATGTAAAAGTATATTGATGTACAGACCTTCAACCCCATTGTGAATTTTGATCTAATCAGGTTTCTTACTTTTTAACATATTTACGCTTAAAATATTGATTCATAACACGTTTCATTTATTTAGGTCTGTTTGCTCTCCAATTAAATTTCTCGTAAACTTGCTTTCGGGCACCCAAGTTTACACACTTACACATTTTTTTCTTCAAAATTTGTTTAAAATCTACAAATAGGTCTCAAGAACCATATATTAATTTTATATTGATTTGTAGACAACTAACATACAAACAAAAAATGACACAGACGCTCTTCTTCTTATTAGTAGAGATGATATACTTTAAATAAGTAAGTTTTATCTCACTAGAAATCAACACAAGAGTAGTAGTTGTTGTTGTGTGTTTATTTTTCTATTGATATATTAGCAAATATAGAAAAATTAAAGTTAATAATTAAGGGAAAATAATTATATTTTGATTAATTCTTTGGAATTTATTCTCTATATTTCTCCTAAAAAAATATTTTTGAAGGTTTTTATCTAATGTATGTACATATAATACGCATAAAATGGGTTGTAGGACACAAATATATATATTAAATTGAATACATATTGTAGATTTAGCTATAAAATTTTAATTTAATCTGTATCAAATTAAGTTGTCTGCAAAAATCCATCTTCTTTTTAAGATTTTTTTTCAGGTTTTGGAATGTACAGTTGGTTAAATTCCATCTTTACGAAGAAAAAAGAGTTCTGCTCAATAATACCTAGAAAAGTCGCATACAATTTCCCTAATGTCTCAAAATCCAGACTTCATTTACAGTATTGAAGAATTTTTAATATCAAACAATTTTGTCTTGGCTTGATGGGATAGCGTGGCTATCTAAACGATAATATTTCCAATATAAAAGATACTTTGAATGGTTTTATAATTTTTTGAACATATATTACTTAATAAAAAAATTATTACCTATGTTTGAGTAAAATACAATTAGTTTCAGCCATTGTCATTTTAATTTCAATTCTTTTGCTGCTTCAAATAAAACTGTCATTAAAAAGCAAAAAAAAAAAAAAATTCTAAAAATTTCAATTCAAATTCAAGAAATTCCTTAAAAAATATTAATTACTTTTTAATAAAAGCCAACTATTTTGAAAAATAATTAAATGTGATGGAAAAGAGAATGAGAAAGAAGTATTTCATAAATATTTATTTATAAGTAGTCGTACAATGATATTTCCATCACGAAACATACAAGCATTTCTTTTTAAATGGCACCGAAAACAACAAGTGATATAAAAAATACACACAACACAATTCATTATTTATTATTCAAATGTAAGCTTTGTCTTTCTTATACAAAATAATAGATTCTTCTCTTTCTATGATTAGCATTTAAAGAAATGAAATCTGAATAAATCACTGCGTCACTTTCAACACCCAGGCGTAAGTGCTCGGCAATTCATTCGGAGGCAAGACAGGGAAAATTATTTTAACCACCTTCTTCGCTTGCGAGTATTCGAGAGGCTCTTCGACTCCCAGCATGTATATCTTGTCATCAGGTAAGGTCTGTAGCGCTCCGAGTTGCAGAACGTTATTCTTGGGCCAGCTTAAAACGATGGCGTAGATATCGTCACCTTTGGAAGTGTACCTGAAATTAAAAAAAAAAACACATTATTCCGTACTGTATCAATCGATAGATATTAGTTTGCTTCTGTAATAATTAAGAATTTTAAGAATGCGTTAGTGTATATTAGTGAATATACAAGGGGTAACCAGAAACGTTGAAACAGAAATGTTGAAATCGTCATTTCAGAGATGCACATCATCTCATTAGATGACAATAGAAGTCATAAATAAATCGTTGAGGATACATATTAAATTGCTTTGAAAAACAGAAGATCCCACCGCATGCATGTTAATTTTGGCCATAGGCTTTCTTAATGGGAAGAATACTAAATAAAATGAAATACACAGTAAAATTTTTGAAATTCGTAGAGAAAATGCAATAAGTGTTTCGATAGAAGATATTTTGATAAAAAAAAGATTAAAATGTTAATAATGAGTTACAAAATATTCACAATTGTGATATTAAAAATGCTTTTATTAAATACCCATTCAATTCTTCATCATTGTAAACAGCATGCGTCTATGAAAAAGGTATATAAACACCCACACTGTTAAGTCAAATACATCAATAATTATATTGAAAAATTAGCTTTTTTATTTAATTATCCAATAAAGTTTCTTTCTAAGGTATATATGGATTCAATTACAGTAATATAATTTTTCAAAGGTTCTGAAATTAAATACTAATGAAATTCTATTCATAAAATAGTAGACAGATTATTAATGTAGTTTTTAAATTATCTCTTTATTGATATTAGTTAATTTTTTCAGAACAATTCATGATTGCTAAGAAATGACTTTTAATTGGAAATCTTTCATCAGTCGCCAATTCGGATTATGAAACTAAAAACATACTTCATGTACGTGATAGTCAGAAATGAGATTGATTAAAATAAAGCTCCTTTATAACCTAAAAGCTTGATTGTTTCATGAAATTTAAGTTTCACAAATTTCGTAAACCAGGAATTTTTAGACGCCTATATCTTTAAAAAATTACACATAATGAAAAAATTCTTTTTTTATCATGTTGAATAATCTTTTAAATCGGGTTTTAACTTCTTCCGATTTATTTTTGAAGTCAAAAGATAGCATGAAAATTTTCTTATCATTTTGAAATAATCTGTATATGCTAAATATATTTCGTGGAAATATACGTCCGAATAATTTTTCAGAATCTCTTTAATGCAAAATGTGATGTAATAATCCAATTTAAATTATTATATAAACTAATAATTTGATTATCACATAATTTATTATCACATTATTTAATTATTGCGTACATAAATTACTAAATTTAAATAACTTAAATCCAAAATTTAAATCCAAATATTTGTTCCATAATTGATTTTTTTGGTAAGGAATCAAAATTATATTATAAAATTTAGCTAATTCCTTCCGATATTTTTGTATAGATTAATTTTATTTCTAAATTCATTATACCTATAGAAGAAATATATGAATTTTGGTTGTTTTTATATAAAAGTTAATGCAATCCTTTTATTTGCATACTGATATGTCTATTTCTTGAGCTGAAATGTTTTCTGCTCAGTTCCCTGTTTCTCTTAATTACAAAGATTGTCGCTTATGGCTAAAATACCAAAGGTTAGAATTTGAAATATTAATTGACGTCAGAGTCATGCGATATCATTATTTATGGGATTTTCTATTTATAGCGGACTGGCAATTATGAAATGATGGCAGCGGCTACCTCGCGTTGTTCTAGATGCCATCAGATAACATAATGTGATTGATTGTTGTGTATTATTTGGTTCATACAAAACCGAAACAGTATCAGAAACAAATATCTAAATTTCATTTTTATACAGGTTCAATGTAATTTAAAATGCCCATATGGTTATATAATTAATAAAGGATTTTATTAGACTTAATAATCAAGATTCTACAATGCATTCTGTAAAAAGTTATTGATTTTTTTTTGAAATTAAAAGTTTTATTTTTAAAATAATAGCTTCATTTACATATATAAAGAAATAAGAATAAAACTTTTTCTTTTTTAATCTTCCAACATCATGTCCTCCAAACTCGTGGCATTTTTTTAAAAACTTTTCTCTAAAAACTGGCTTGGTTTATTTGATAGAGGATGAAACATAAATAAGGTCCATGCATATAAAATGGAATAATTTAGTTGATCCTTTTTTAAGAGATTCAATAAATGCAGAAGAGCAAAAAGTCCCTTCTCAGCAAAAAAACTCAGATGTTTCCTTTAAAATAGACTTTGTTTAGTGCTTGTCTGCAGAGATATAGTTATCACCAACTCCACACGTTATTATAAAAATAATTTTTGATAATTTTTAAATGCAAATTTTAAATGTAATTTTTTATATATATCCTTTCTGTATTATTTCCACATCCTACTTAATTTCTACTTGATTTATTACAGTGATATGGCCTCGTAGAAAACAGTTTAAGTCTTGTTTTCCTCTACAACTATTTCACCTTTCAATTCCTGAATTAATATTTATATTTGCCAAATAACCAGTAAGCAATAAATACAGAATATTAACAAGATGATAAATATAGAATAGAATATCATATTTGCCACAATGAATCGGGCACCTGGAAACCGATGAAGTAAACAAGTGAAGAACGATGATTTTTTTTCCCAAGAAAAAAAAAGACTAGGATTCTGACAGCTCTTTCAGTATTTAAGATAAATCTGCCACACTGAGCCGCTCTAAAGCAAAAACTGTAATAAAATATTCTGTAATAGAATTTTTCTTGAAAATATTATAACAGAAATGTAGATTAAATGTTTATGACATGAAGAGTGGGCTAACACAGAATATGCTGATTTATTCTAATGATAAGTATGTGTCCAGTTTTTGTAAAAGCTACACCCCATTTTATAAGTTTTGTATATATTTTAAAAACTGTTATTTAAGTTTAAATTTTTTCATTACGAATGTTTTTTTCATTAAATATATTATGGTATACGTTTTCTATTAATAAAATATTTATTTTATTATATTTTAGCTATTTTTTATATTAAAGAATTTTAATATTCCATATTTGTCAACTATTACATAAACAAATTATATTTTCAAATATATTTGATTTTTTTCAAATTCAACAATATGGTTTTTCTACAGTTAATAAGCAGTTCATTGAAGCATTTAGCAATGAAATTGACCAAAACTCAATATTCTAAGCAGGAATTTTGCCAAATGCAAATATATACAATGTTTGCATCCCTCCCAATATTTATATTCAAAACTGTCGTAACCAAAACAGCCAAGCTGTATGAAATCACTAAGAAGCAATTTCTGATTTTGCTTAAAGTAAGAATGTAAAACCTCTCACATTCTTTATAAAAAACGCTATCTCTAACTTTATATTCCAACAAAATAGAACTGTCTCTAACATTTCAATAACATAATCAAACTTCACAAGTCAAAATTGATCATTTTTTCTTCTAAGGAAAGCATCCTCCATGGAGGCACCTTTTGAAAGAGGTTTAGGTGTTTCCGACATGGTGGTTGTATCTCGCCGATCTGGAGGGTACCCTAATAGGCGGGGGTAGCCTCCACTCATCGATAACGGGACATACTTCCTACGGGAAGGATTGTACCGTGGTCAATGATGGGCAATAAAACTCAAACATAGTTCCTACAAGTGACCGGTCATTCAGCCTTATAGTATAAATCCGTGTCTCTTCGTGGCTTCGTGTCTTTTCAGATAATACCTTAAAATCGAATATTTAAAGAAATGAGCAAGTGATATTTAAAAATTTAAAAAATTAGCAAAATTTGAGTTAAATTTTGAGTTTGGATACATTTGAATATAAATTGAGTTGTAGAAACATATGAATCGTAATAAAATTTTGAATAGGAATCATCAGCATAGTGAAGGCACACTATAAGTTAACTCTCAGGATTTATAATTTCTATCAAAATTTAAGTCAGTGGCAATTTTTTCCCCGAAAAAAATTTGGTATATTCTCTAATAAATACACTTTTGCTTTATTATTCGTCGGCCAACGGCAAAAAAAGTACTAAACGAGCCTCTGGGGAATACATGGGTAGCCGAAAGTCGAATATGCATTTTGAAAATCAAAGAGTAATTGGAGCCGAAATTTGAAAAAAAAAATAATATTACAGTTTATACAAATTCCAATGTTTAAGCCGGCTTTCTGGCACAGAGGTAGCGCGTCTTCCTCGTGTTCTGGGAATCCCGGGTTCGAGTCCCGGTTTGTGCGCGGTTGTTCTTCTGTGTTCTATCTGTGAGATGTGTGAGTGTGCCCCCCTGTAAAAAGGGGCTGTGCAAACAAATGTGGTGAGTGTGTTGCTAAGTCGTACTCTAGACCCTAGTTGGCGCTACTTCAAAAACAAGAGACGCTCCTTTCGGCTTAAATCTTCTGCTGTATGAGCGGGAAGCTTGTCCTCAGTGCCATAAGTAACAACAACAACCAAAATTTAAATCAATACGTTTACAAATAAGGAGAGTACATAACAATAGACAATCAATCTCTTGAAATATTACTTAAAAGATATCTATACTTCAGATATTAAATCTGTCCATTAAATTTTATCCGTCAATCAATCTTTGATTTGTAATTATCTTGCTGTCTTTTGTTTGGATTTCCCTCAGAATTTGTCGGAAGTTTACCAACTTAGTGCATATGCCACATAACATGTTTCACTCAACTAATTCAAAGCCTTTATTTTCGAATTCTAAAATTTGTCAAAATATCGAATAAGAATATTTTAGCGATTAAAATATTTTCTCAGTGTGTGACTCGTTAAAAAAGAAGTAAAAAAAAAATTTCACGAAGTAAAATCTGGTATAATTTTAGAAATTCTGAATATTTCCCTGAGGCATTTATGTATTTATACACACAGGGCCATTCATCTAAATGACACCATGAAAAAAGCAGAGAATAAAAAATGTTGAGTAAGTTATTTATATTTAAATGAATGTGATTTTATAAATAATCATTTTTCCTGGATAAATAAAGAATGCTGTAACCTCATAAGCCGAGAACAGTGAAAACTTATTATTAGGTTAAGCATGAAAATAGTTAACATCTCAGACGCATTGTAATTTATACATGAATAAATTCAGCCTTTGTCGGGTCTCTACCCCCGAAGTTATTCGATGAAAGAAAAATAAGAGAATACAGGTTTCAAGTCTAAAATTTCGTGTCTCTCCAGAACTGATAAATATTCACGAATGATAAAGTCCTTTGTGTGACAATTCGAAAATAAAAATATAATGCATTTCTTTTCACGTAAATAAATATTGTGAGACCTCAGTCAATGCATGTAAATAATGCCTTTGGGCTGAAATATATTTATCGATATTCCACAAAATTTATGTCATCTTCTTCAGTTCATATTCTTATTAGTATTCGTCAACAGCTCTAACTCTCTTTGAATTAACCTTTTTTATGTCACCCCTTTGAAAAGAAAGGAATTGAAAATATTGTAAACTGTACAAAAATTTACAACAGAATTTTGAGGATCCTTCAGCTTTCACACCTCCTTAAATCCCAAAAACACATTTTTATAATAATGTTTGTCTGTAATACATAAAAATTCAAAAATTCTTTCAGCGAAGAAATTTAATAATGTGGATTTTAACCCTTTATTTACCAAATTATTGTGCCATCAGTTTTTCCAACTTATTTTTGAAACAGTTTAATACAGAACAAATACAAGAAAAAGAAAAATTAAATAAAAGAAAAATTAAATCTATGATCGCAAATTTCAAGTTATCATGCAAGAACATCATTATTTTTAAATCATTAAGTAGCTTAAACCAGTTATAAAAGTCAATACTGGTAAAAGTAGGTCATCTTTTTAAAAACGCATCTGCTTTCAAAGTAGCCTACATAATAATAATGCAATACTGGTGAAATCAGATTTAAAAAAAGATGTGCGATTAAAAAATGTTGAGGAATATTACCATTTATGCTTTGTTTATTGCCTATGTGATTTCGAGCTTCAATTATTCGTTGCCTTCAACTATTCAAATAAAAACTCGAACGAAAAAGAACATGTTTCCACATGTTAAAAAAACTTTTTAAGTAATTAAATTAAAAATAAAATATTTTTATTGTTATTTTTAGGTGAAGTCTACTGCTTTCTATGGGAAATACACTCTTCATATTCTTTCAAATACTATTAGAAAAAATAATCGTATTGTGAAGATATCAATTAGGTTTAATCTTCTAATAATTTAATCTCCACTTTAAATTACCTTCGGTAAATAAAGAGTTAAACGAATTTTAGTCAGATAAAAGCTGTCCGATTGATTGTCCAAATGCAAGTGAATATGTTAACTATGAAATGTATAAAGGTAGATGTATAAAAATTAATCACGAGTTTAGCTTCTAATGTTTTGATTTGCATGAAATTCGGAACAAAATTCCTCAAGAAATTCATTTTCTCTCATTATGTACTTTATCATGCATGTAAACATGATACAGCAAACGCATAATTAATGTATAGTTGAATTTTTTAGGTTTATGGTTTAATTCTGGAATTCCAAAATATTACATCTGAATTAATAAAACATTCAGGAATTCAAGCTGTTTTGAAATCCAATACACAACCATGTAAAAAACTAGTAGATTGAGCATCTAGCTCTTAAGAAAAGTTCTAGATAATTGGAAGAACGGCTGTTAAAATGTTAACGATACCTTGTATGATTGTTACAAATCAGCTATTAAAATTTGTAGTAAAAAATATCACGCTTTTTTCAGAGCACTCAGAAATGAAACAAAATAATTATTTATAATAAACTTTAGAAGTAAATATGTAGTGGAATCAAAAGTTTTGCTTCCTGAAAAAGAGATCTTCTATATCCATAATAGTCACGAGCGATCTTATCGAAACTAACTAAAAATGGTTTGAAGCTAATAAGGATCCACTAACATCAAAAAACATTAAAATAATAAAAGTTGAAGACCTCAAATTAACCCTTGCTATAATACAGCTTTAAAAAACTAATTAAAAAGTGCATTTTTCAATCTTGTGGTGAAGGCTTTATAAGCCAGATAACATACACGACACCCATGCAATTGTTATTGTATTGTGGTCATGTTACTTAGCTACAAACCCTCAAATTGTGAGTTCGAGCCTAAGGCAATCCGCGTTAGCCTTACTATTGCATAAATAATTTTAATCCATGCCTACATTCATTGGTACACTGAGAAATCAGTCATTTTAAATATTTAAAAAAACTGCTAGAAATATTAGACGTCCTAAATAAGAATTTGCATTCGATGATGTTCCGACAAAAAGTGCCGGAATATTTTCAACTTTAAACTTAACAGACTACAACGAAAGATTGGATATACTAATTATTTCACTGTACCTATATATTAATAGTCTTATATGATTATTTTTTGTTTAATCAATTATTTTAGAGTAATTAATATCAATTTTCTTGTCCGAATTTTGAGTACACTATATTTTATTCTCCTCACATCTCCTGTATTTAATATACAAAAATTAAAGTCTTATTTATTATATATTTAAGAATTTTTTAATCTGTAGTTTAAAAATAAATAAATGTTCTCCTCGTGTTGCTTAAAATGACGAAATGCTTATTATAATGCCAATTAAGAGTTAACGATAAAAATTGAGAGACAGAGTTTAATTTTTTAAAAATATTTTCAAAAATATTTCCATTTTTGCAGTTTATTACTAATAGTTTACAATATTTTCAGAATTAAATTTACCAGATATTTATTTAGCTTCACATAAAAAGTAAAATGTGTGAAATTAATTAAAATTTAGAAAATACAACTAACAACAAAATAATTTTCATTTTTTATAAAGACTCGATTTAAGAATAAATCGTGATCCGTTTATTTTGAATAAATAGAGTAGAAAATATATAAAAATAAAATAGAAATTCCGAATCGTCTTTATATGCTAACTTTAACGGCGTATTTGTTGCTTTTATACATCCATTACAATTATTAAACAAATAAACATAATCTTAAAATAAATCTAAATGCTGGAGTTAAAAAATGAGTATTGTTCTACAGTAGAATTGTTTTCTTCTGAAATATTAAAAATAGCTGCACGTGGTGTCATTAAACTTATTCCAAGTAAGCAAAGGATTAATTGATATAGAGAGCTCCAAATCTTCTCGACGTCTTAAAAATAATTTTACAATCAGACAGCTATTTTAAGAATGCTCCACTAATTAGATCCCTAATTAACTTGATCTCATTCTTGTCTTGAAGCTTCGCCGTGGATTATTTAGAATTATCGTCCTTCGGCGAATGTCTAGATGACTAGGAATATTGGCTGAATTTAATTTGAAATAAATCGCTTATTCCTAAATTAATGCTCAGGATTCTCTCAATGAAGTATTTTGAAACAACAAATCGTGATAGACATCATAGGCATTAATTTATTTAAATAGACTAATTTTCTGTTCCAGACGGTTGTTCTGTTAATTTTATGCTCAAATTTTAATAATAGAGTTAATTACGTAACATCAAAAACTTAATTGTCCACATCGTCTGTCTACTAACTATACATTAGCTTTAGCAATACTGTAGCTTCTCTTTATAATTTTTTTATGTCAGCTATGTAGATAATAAGCAAAAAAAATATTTCCCTTAATTTTCCACAATGAAGAAAATCAATCCATGATGCATTTTAAGAGACAACGAAAATGGTTTTAATTTTACGACAACAATAAAATACACCATGGATAGTTATTCTCTTTTTTAAACTTTTTAAAATTAGGAAGTAATTTATTCAACAACTTAATTTGTATAGTTAAAATAGCAATTCATTAAAAATTCTGTGAGATGAAAAATTCTTGTTTAAGTATTACTATTTACGGAAGTTATCGTTAAAAAAATGTCAACATTTCGCGTAATTTCCATTAATTAAAATTTCAAGACATTCGCCTTTCCAAAAATAAATTTCCAAGCTTTAAAAGATATAAATATATAAATGTGTATGTGTGGGTGTAACATATAAATATGAATTTAAAGCAGAAGGCAGTTTCGAAGAAGGAGAATAGACTTCGAATTTCTTAAGTTCGCCTTATTGTATTACGAGAAGCACGCACAAACAACGCGGACAAGGCACGTCCATAAAAAGCATGGCACAAAAGTAAAAGAAGGTAGAAAAAAAGGAAATCATTTATCCCTGGTCTTATATACCATAAGTTTCTAATAAATTTGCTACATGTTGATTCTGACAGGAATTCTCGCACGTGTTGACCTTGACAAGGGAAAAGCAAGGATTCTTTAGAAGAATATCAGTTTACACCAACGTTACTCTATTCCTTCACTCGACACTTGGAATGCGATGACAAGCATTTTTAACAAATATTCAGTTGATTTAATTAAATAGAAAAAGTGGAATATTATCAGGAAATGAGCGAATATTTTAGAATGACTTTGATATAGCCAGAACTAAGCTAAAAATTATGAAGTTAATCAGAATATATATATATATATATATATATATATATATATATATATATATATAATTTTACATTTGCGACAAGTGATCTGGCTTGTAGGGTATGAATTATGCTTCGAAATATTTGTTCTCCTCAATCATATATTGGTAAAAAATTCGAAAATAACATAACAGTTTTTCATTTATATTAATTAATTATTTACTTGCGTCTTTTTAAAACTAAATTTTTTTTATAAGTACCGAGATTTGCATTAATAAAAACTGATTTGTAATTTCTTTTTTCTGTAAACAAGAACTTAGAGTGGGCATTAAAATTGTCTATAGATATATTCTTGTTCTCAAATATGACTTAATCCTACACAAGAATGATAATTACATCTATTAATTGTAAGTGAAATAACAGATTAGGTGGTAAGCCAAAATTACATTGTGGTAAATTGCTTGAATTTCCAGCGTAATGAATGGCAGAAATGTTATGCGACGAATGTATTTCTGAGCTGTTTAATTACAGTCCTGTTGTACTGTAATCTGTTGTACTCCATTTCTGTACGGAGAGCATTCAACAGTTTGATAATGTTGAAAAGGTGATGATGAGGACGAGTTGACATGAACGGAAGAACTGCGTGCGGAACGATATCCAAATAACAGAGCCCGGCATCATCAAATGCACTGGGATTTGTATAAATGAAAGAAATATATAAATGAACTCTCCAAATAAAGAGTTTTTATCCTTTGTTTCTTTGTTTTCTAGAACTAACTCTTATAAGCAAAGTTTCTGGTTATTTCTGTTTCTATGAAATTCTGTTTCATTCTTCTGAAAGTTCGTACATTGAACTTAGACTGAACTTTTTATGTGATGAAATTCCGAAACTCGACTGTTATAGAAATATTCAGAATTCGTATGACTTTTTTGTACTAATAAAGTGTTTAAATCATAAAACCATACTTCATTCACTTGTAAATTAATTATAAATTAGTATTTACAGCTGAACTTTGCACCATTTTGTATACAATAAAAATATATTTTACTTCATATTCAGGTCATTCCACTCACGATGACTTTTAAAAGCACTGTCATTTGGATTTATTTCTTGGTTTCAGGTCAACAGATTAATTACATCATGATAATGTAGTACTTCCTGTTCATATGTGATGACATTAAATGATTTTATTTTTTATTTAATTTTATAACTAATGATACTTTAAGATTAATTATGGTAATTAGGAAGGCAATTAATTACATTTAAGAATTAATCGTATATAATTAATTCCATCTTTTGTTTCCCTCCAGCTAATCTTTCAAATATTAATAAATTAGAATTTTTATCGTGTGCGATATTTAATTTAAATTCGGATAGTTTTCAATCCAAACAAAATCAAAAACTGGAATTGTATCCTCTAATCTGTGTTTATAGTTACTTTACATGTATAATAAAAGTTTAAAAATTAAAATTAATTACTTAATTCAACTTAATTAATCAAATCTATGAGGCACTTTTGCATGATTTATTTAATAATGACTAAATATCGTACAGTTTAAAAATAAACTATCGCTGTTCCAGTTATGAAAAATGTCTTGAAATCTTTCGAAAAAGATAATTATAAAGATCGATGAAAAATGTTTGGATTTCACTCATAATCATTGGATCCATTAACAATGAATCATAATCATTTTTTGTTCCAATGTCAATTAATTCCTTTTCCAATTTCATCGTTTGTTTCATAACTAGGTTTTTTATTAATTATCCATAACTTGTGACACTCACACATCGAAAAAAGAATAAATGTTCGTACAATTTAAATGTGTGATATTTATCCTGCCCGTTTTAAGAATTTTTTTTTCTTGATCCTTGAACAGAGGATAAGTTTTGCCTTGTGAAAGCTCTATATATCTGGATTAAAATTTCTAACTGATAATACTGTTTTTACTCTATGTCTAATTCTGTTAACAGATGGAAATTACTAATAAGAGATCATTTCATTAATAATTATTTTACAATTTTTCATTCTTCCCATGATTTTAAAAAAATGTCTATTATAATTTTGAGGATTCTTAATCTTAGCTTATCAATTTTGATTTTAAAAATTTATTTAATTTATTTAATTATCTCAAACATAAAATATCGTAATTTTTTCATAATTTAATAAAATTGGCATCCGAAAACTGATATGAGGCTGCAAAGCAAGAATTGCCTAAAAGCTATAACCAGAAGCAATTTTAAAAAAAAGCAATGTAGCAATTTTTGATTTTGATGAAAAAGATTATAAAATAATAAGCTGCTTTATCGATCGTAATTAATGATTGAACATTAATAATTTGAGCAAATAGAATATATATATATTTTAGAATTACGTACGTGAAACGGAAAGGGTGAAATTCGATCCAGAAACTTCAAGCTTAGTCAGCATAGATCTCATAATGATGGAGTAAAACTTCATTAAAAATCTGAAACCTTTGGCATTATAAACAAGACTAATTCTTTTTAATTCTAACTTCACCAGAATCCTCTGCAGAACACACCACATAAATTACTATTGCTGATGTCCTTGTCAATAAACGTCAAAAGATCTCCAATGAAAGATTATATTTCATTCGAAATGAGTTGATTTAAATGCTGGCAATTTTTCCGTAAAGTTCTAGATATAAAAGTGGCAACAGCTTACCAAACTCCTGGAGTTAGGGTATCGTTTTGAGCTTTCCACGGCGTGGTTTCGTAGATCGCCTCCCCATTGATCTTCATCCAGTCTCCGAACTGACGAAGTCGTTCTTCGAAAATTGGAATGATTCGACCGTCGTGAGTCGGTCCTACATTGATTAAAAGGTTTCCGCCACAACTGAAATCAGAAGGAAAAGGAGATATTTAAGAAAATAGAATTTGTTCAAAAATAAATAAAAAAATCCAGCAATATGATTTTATAAATTTGTGTAAAAAATAGAAAAAATTGTTTAATGAATTATTTAGAGGAATTATCATTCATCAAATTGCATTACGAACATAATACTTTCTTTTTGCCAATACTCAGAGAATCTAACTTAGTTTTTCCCGATATTTAGTTTTAAGCATTTTGCTGGCATATTTGGCATTGGAAATTAAAATAAAAGGATATATATGGTACACTGAATAAAATAGAATATAAAAAATTTATTAATACTTAATATTAAAAAGACTACGTTCCTTTTTGAAAATTTGTAGCTGTTATCAAAAAATTTTAAATAAAAATGTGGAATTTTTTTTTCATTTTTTTAAATAAAACAATCTTTTGCCAATGCAAGTAATATTAAGTAACTATATTTGCAAGTAAATATTTTAGTAATAATATGTCTATTGAAATATTATTAATTTGGATATTTTTGACTTATTATCTTATTTTGAAATAACTAAGATGTAAGTAGAGATTATAAGTTTTTAAAAGTTAATTTTAATATTGAAATAAGAAAGCATCCATTTATTAAAATGGCTTATATCGTTTAAAAATTATCATTTCATTCTTATTTTTAGTACGTGAATATTTTGAATGTCAGTTTATTATATCATTCTTGTCCCAATTATTTGTAAAAATTACTCACAGTTTGCGCAGTAATATTTTCATAAATCCATGCATTTCTCTGCCAACAAATATTGCTAAAAACCTTTTCTTCATTTAACTTCAGCAATGGAATCAAAATTTCAATTGTACCCATTTTATTAAATTACAACATTATGAATTTTCGTGAAACTTCGTAAATTGTGAAATCTTGTAGATAAAAAGGAGACTTAGCTGCAAGTATCGACCAATTAAGAATTACCCCTTTCAGAACCTTTCTTCCATGTTCATCGTGTTTGGATAATTTAAAAAATTTTCATTTACAGTATTTCTCTGCTTGTGAATTTCAAAAGATGGATGCTCAATAAAATAATAATAAAAAACACTCTAGAGTACGTAATCATATCTTCAGCAACGTTTAAAAACCGTGAGTGAAAAATTAGGTTTTTAGTTCATTGAAATAATAAAAATACTTGCTACAAATTTTAGTCCATTAATTAAAACAAACAACAAATTATAGATATTAATCAATCTATAATAGTTTTGCCAGTTTGTGAAGTATGATCAGAGTTTTTCGTTTAAGTAATCTTTTCTTCCAGTCATAAAACTCAGATGGGAGAAAAGTGGCTTAAAAATGGCAATAAAGAAATTTGAATATTGTGCTAAATCATAATTAATATATATATATATATATAAAGAAAAAAAAGAGATAAAAAATACAGAGGATCGTGAATTTTTACATGGTCTAGTCATAGATGCATCATCGGTATTCTCTTGATGTTAAAATCTTCTTATCATTTGTAATTATTTTTTTATCAAAGCAAAAATAATATTCTCAAATATCTTTTAAAAATTCAAAAGCTAATATTTTCGTAAATTATTAATTCTTAAAGCATGATAAAAATTTTCCGTTGTAACTCTAAAAAATAAATTAACTAATTGGAAATTTGTTTATTAATTTATCTAATTGAAGTATATTTTACATCAATCGTGCAGATAATAAAATTTTTATTTTTCGCTTACGGATTTTTGTTGATGCCAAAAACCTCATCCCAAAAATAATACCATGTTCTGGCATGATAAAAAGGTCTTTCACATGAGGGCAAAGGGCTCTCTAAATAAATCCGTTATCATTTTTAACTGCCTCTTCTTTCATACTGGTCACATGGTCAAATTATAATTTCTCATTGGTATTTTTTATAACAGTTTGACTTATGTAAGCATTCGATAGGATTCTTATTTTTAGATTTTAATTCCAAAGGTTATTAATTTTTCCTGGCTATAACTTTCTTTTTGAAAGGTCTAGAAACTCGAGTGAATTTCACTGCTTAGGGAACTTGAGTAGACCTTACGAATATTTTTTTAATTAAATAAGTGTTGATTACCTTAATGAAATATATATCATCCAGCTTTTTTAATATGTTACTGAAATTTACTATAGATTTCTTGCACTAAATTTAATTAACATTAAATTTATGCGAAAATTGTTGAGCTTAATATGGATTTAAATTCTAAAGATTTTGACTGTGATGAATTGATTTTATCTTCTGAAGATTAATACTCTAAATCGGAAAGTGAATCTGATGATGATACTTTAAATGCAGCTCTCTGTAGGTCTCCTATTGACTTGCAAGCACCTTCCAATGCTCCTCCAAATTTTCAATTTACTTCGATTCTTAGTATCAGTGCATGGGTAAAAACTTTCCCTTGTAACTTAGATGATTCGATGATGTTTTTCACAATTTTTTTTTCGTAACACAGTGATAAGTTACATTATGGAAGAAACAAATAAATATGCTGAAGCCTTTTTCAGCAAATCCAATTTGACATCATCATTGAAAGTATTAAATTGGAAAAATACGGATATAAAAAAAACTACATCTACTTTTTGGTTTCCTTTTACGGCAAGGAATAAGGCCCAAATCTGCTGAAACATGGTACTATAGAAAGATGTGCTTAAAATAGATCTTATACTAGAGTTATTTTATTAGGCTTAAAATTTCTCCTAGACGACATTTTAAAATATTTATATGGTACTGATTATCAGCAGCAATGTTACAAATATATAAAAACACTGTAATTTTTAATTTTTAATTTGTAATGGCATTCATTTACTTTAATTTTTAAGTATGCATGTAAATCAGTACTCATTATTAAGTTCTGAATTCGCGGCCTTGTAATATGCTCAAATAGAATGTATGTAATTCAGCCTTTAATACATTTGTTTAATTTCATTAATATCTAAGACTAACTTTGTTTTAATGCAAAGTATTAATTGTAATTGGACATTTATTCATTATTAATTATATTATTCATTACTATTAATTATTATTATTCATTATTATTCATTATTATTTATACTATTCGTTATTATTAATTATTATTTATATTAATTATTATTATTAATTCTTATTTATATTAATTATTATTATTAATTATTATAACTAATTATTATTATTATTATTCATTATTATTAATTATTGTAACTAATTATTATTAATATTATTCATTATTATTAATTATAATTGGACATTTATTCATTTCATTCTTCAAAGCAATATGAAATTCAATAATCGAATTTTGTTGAATACAAATAAATGTTAATATAATAATTTTCCATTTATTATAAACTAGCCGCATTTGGCGACCAGCCGGTTCGTCAATATTTATTCCGACAAAAGGGTTCGATGAATTTTAACTTGGTCTCATAATAAGTTTTTCAGCAAAATATTTTTTAAGCTCTAAATTTCGATAGTCATATGATTCACTTGTACTATTATATAGGCCTTAAGCTGTCCTATCTTTGAACTCCACGTCTCTCTCTTATTTTCTATCAGTGCACGCAAAATTCAGTTTTAAATTAAAATGGAAATGAAGCTTCGATTAATGTAAAGATTTCTTTACTCAATCAGAGCATGTCTTTAAATAAAACTAAGAAGTGAGAGCAGAGTAGCTGAAGTTTTATGTTCACTACAGAAAATGAAAAGTTATAATTTTTTTTTATAATTTATAATATCTAAAAGAATTGTTCAGCAAAAATTTCCCAAATTAAGTGAAACATTCAGTTTTTAATTTTATTTTTAGATGTATATAAATGATCTCAATAATAATATATTTTTTTGATTTATAAATATATTTCAAAAAATTAGGGTTTCAATTCCTTTGGTCCTATAGATTCATATTCTGTAAAATATTCTTAATATTTCAACCTCTCAGTAAATAAATAAACATTTCTATCTTCTTCAAATATGACTGATTTATTCAGTACTGATCTTCTTTATCAATTCTTGAAAATTTAGAACAATCATCATTTTCATAATCTAGGCCAATTATTCTAGAGTAACCATGATTGG
>JAOUZG010019159.1:28261654-28285347 GCA_026289955.1 Argiope argentata | reverse complement strand
ATCATTTTCATAATCTAGGCCAATTATTCTAGAGTAACCATGATTGGCTTCTTTGAGATCTTGATAAAGTGATCTAAAATCACCAATTTTTATCGAATAGTTATATTGAAATTTTCATAGATCGATCAGCTTGGATGATTGATTCAGTTCATTGGAGTGTCACTTTTTTTATTTTAAGGAGGACTTATTGTCTGTAGAATATTTTGTTAAATATGATTCACAGAGCAGATGATATATGTAAAAATTTAAAAGTCGTAATTCATCACCATTTTTTCTCGCAATCTACTAATTTTATATTTCAGTTAGACCATTTGTTAAGAGATGTATGTCTCTCCCAAAAAAATTAAGAAATTAGATGTTGGGCTCCGATTACAGAAGATACCTTGTAGATGTTAAGCCATATTTTCCTTAAATAAAACTGTTTAATTGGATTAGTAATATATGTATAGTAAAATATCACAGAAAACGTTTCCATGCATTTATTTCCCAAAAATACCATGTTTCATATTTGTTTCATTTTATGCAGACACGTGCCTAAAATGATATTTTTATATGTTTGATTTGGAATGATAGTTGATTTATTTTTTCTCGTCTGAGAACATGATATTGTTTTGGTTAGAAAATTTTGATATCTCCGAAATATACGGGTAAATAATATTTTTATCTGATTTTATAAATTTTGCATTATTGATTTTTACGTATACTTATTTGAAAGAAGATGCGTTTTCAAACAACTGACCTGGTTTTACCAGTATAGCTTTAATATTGCGTATGATTAACGTTGAATGCATTTTTATTTCGCATGATTCATTAAAATGTGGAGATAATTTGCAATCACGAAGGCGAATTCTTTGATTTGCACAATATATCTCCTTCACATAAGTAAAAGTAACAATTAAAAACTTGTCTTATTGTTTAAAAATTTTTTAAAAAAATCACGAATTCAACAATATTTTATTTCTACTTATAATCAACTGCTTTTTGTTCGTCGTTTCTTTGAAATGACGTCATCTTCAAGTTCGTTTAAGATTTCTTACTTTTTAATAAATAATCTCGCTCTCAGAAGGTTATCATTTGGTGCTTCTCTAAAAATTCTTTTTCAGTTTTAACTGTCGCACTTTTATAATATATTTTTATTATGTATTTTTATTCATTTTTATTCTTTAATTGAATTAATAATTTTGATATTGCAAACGATCAAGAAAATTTTTTTTCTTGCTTTTATTGTTTAAAAAATATCACATTTCCTATTTATTTCATTTCATATAATCACGTGATGAAAATTATATTTTTCTGTTTTATTTTTGGTAGTAATTAACTTATTTTTTAATCAGAACTTCTGAAATGTATTAGCAACATATTATTACAAGCTGATTTTTTTTATATCCTCGAGAAGAAAAAAATTTATTTTTATTTTTATGCGAAATAAATTGTTGAAAAAAAACGATTAAATTGAATGTTTAAAAATTCATTAAAAATAGAGTTTTAATTTATAGGTCAAAACATCAGTATCATTGAAAAGTTAATTTTTTTAGCTTTAACTTAATGCAAAAATCAATTTTGTACTGTAATATTTTCGGAAGTTATAGTGAAAAACTTCAAAATTTGGCTTATTTTTTAATTAATTAAAATTTTAGTTAAAAATAAAAAAAGGGGGCTCTGAGGTGCACATTCCCGGTACCCTAGGTATACATGTACCAAATTTCGTAGCTGTTGGTCGAACGATCTGTTTGTACATCGCCAACACACACACACACACATTGTGCTTTATTATATGTAAGGATAGATAGATATATATTTCTTTCATATACTAAACTTTCTTAATACAGTAAGACCCTGCTTAACGCTGTTTCGGTTTAGCGCTCTTTTATTTCAACTCGGGGATTCCACGAAATCTCTCGCAGAATACGGGGATTCCCCGAAATATTAGGCAGCGATAGCTTTCAAATACATATCCGATATCCGAAGAGAAAACAAAAATGTTGACAGCAGTGATTCAGAAGAAGAGCAAAAAGAACTTTCGATGGCGCTTGTAAAAAGGAGTTTGTCTACCATAACTGAAATAATGGATCAATTCATTGAAAATGATCCGAATTTTGACAGGAACTCAAAAGTAAGTGTTAGAGATGCTCTATCCGTTTATGAAGAACTTATAAGAGAACAAAGCAAAAGAAAAAGGCAAACAACATTAGATGCTTTTGTCACAAAAAGGCAGAACGCTGAAAACGCGGAAGGCTAACTAAATATGACTGACTTAGAATTTTATTTGTTTTTTTAAGAATATTCGTTTTGTTATTTATATATTTTTTATTTTATTTTTGCAAGAAATAATAATGTGGTATTAATTTGGGCTTTAAAAAATAAATGTTTGGTTTTATTTTTATTAAAAAAACATACTTTTTAAATTTAATACCTAACCAATTTCCTAGCCATCTTCCCCTAACCCCAATATTTAAATGTAAAGATAGCCTCGTTTAGCGCTGTTTCGCATTACGCTCTACTTTGATGGAACGTATCCCCCGCGTTAAGCGGGGTCTTACTGTAATTCGTATTATTTTTATGTATTTTTTTTTTCATTTATGCTTTTAGTAGTCCATCACAAGACACAAAACTTCCTCTCATATGAATTTGGTTTGATTTTTTATAGAGATTTCAAATATATATTTATAATAGAATTGTATATTTGAAATATATAATTTTAAAAAAATGTTTTTATATTTATAATTTTTTATAAAAATAAAAATATTTCTTCTTTTTATTCTTTTCTTTATATTATAAATATATATAATTTCCAAAAAAATATTTTTTTATATTTATAAAAGAAACAGTTTTTTTTTTCATCTGCCCCCCTGCTCCCGAAAAGAAAGAAAAATATGATTTGCAAAAATTAGTAAATAACGCATGCATTAACTTAGTAAAATAAAAAATAATATTAAACAGTAAAAAAAGAAGAAGAACTATATTTATCTAGATACATTAAATAAAAGTGTTTATAAAAAGAATTAACAAAACTTTTACTAAAGTTAAGTTTAAAAAGTCAAAAATAAATAAATAATTATATCCAAAAAATTTCAAATTTGTCTTCCCTTGCGTAGTAAATGCTTGCCCAAAATCTATATACAAAGTTTAAGCAATAGTTACAGTAACATTTATTTATAAATATTTTTGTCGCTTATTAATTGGAATGAAAATAAATTGATAAGATTTTTTATAAATAAATATATAAAGTTTTTTTTAATTAATAAAAGTATTATTAACAGTTCAAACGTGATTTTTTAATATTTCATCCGACAAGTACAGAAAATTCCAACCCGCTTTTGAAAACTCGCTTTTTTTTTGTATAAACTATTATACATAATTATGGCATGTAAATAGGAGGGTTTCCCTATCTTTAATAAGTATAATAGTTTTCTCTTGGATTCGAAATGAAACATCGAATCCAATAATAAATAAAGAATGAAGTATACAGCTCATATCACCAATCGGTCCTATTATCGCGAATTCTTACAAGAAAGTGATGTCCTATTCTCAAGAGTGATTTCATATTTCCCTAATTGGAGGGACCGCCTGCATTCTAACCGTAGTGGGACAGATGCGTACCAGTCGTAAAACTGTCAATCAACGGTCTTGTTTCCAAGGCGGTTTTGTTACTGTTAAAGGATCACTTCTAGAAGAGGTTGCAACATTTTAAACGTTATCTTAAAAGTGTCAGATTTGGCGAAAGTTAGCATGGTGTTTAACTCAATTTGGAATACTTAATGACTTAATGGTTAATACATTATAGTGCATTTTAAAATTCATTAAACAAAGTTTCCACTTTGTTTCCGATGAAACATGAATTGCTTTTAGATGGATTTAGTCAAAAATGTATGATAAAAATCAATGAATTTCTTCTCATATAAATACTGCATCCCCTTCGAAAAAATAACCTAGATTTTAGAAAATACTTCACTTTACATAAATTCCACGATTTGCATTAAACGAAAGAGTTTCGTTTTCATTAGTTTTGATTTTGTTTCTTTTTGATTCATTTGTTTAATTCAATGAGTTCGGACACTGAAATCTATGTTTTTTAAATATAAGTTGTTTATTAAGTTGGAAGTATAAATAAATGAGGTTAATATTATTGAAATGATTTGTAAGAAGGAATTAAATACAAAAGCTATTCTTGATATGCCGTAAGTAGTAAAAAAGGCTTTCATCCACGGATTTTAATTTTCCATGTCATATAAGTTTTTAAAAAATCAGCTGCAAAGTGGAAGTACCATGACAAATTTAAAATTTGTTTGTCATCGTAAAATAAAAAAAAATATTAAAAAAACATTTTACCGAAATAAATTTTAAGATTTTAATTTACACATCACAGTAAGAATTTTTTCCCTGCATTTCCCAATTTTTCAAACTATTCTTTCTGTTCTCCCAGATTTATTCGATTTCTTTTTTCAATTTTTAATTTGAGGTGTACATTTCTTAGTTACATTTTTTTTACTAATCACTTTCTTTTGAGATTTGTCATATTTAAGTACTTCTTTATCTAACTAGAATATTATGTTTATGCATTTAGTAATTAATAGTTATTATAAGTATTCTTCATATGCTTCCTAAACATTCTACTTTCACAGCATCAACGGAAAATCAAGAGAATACAGGGTTTTCAATTAAATGTCATGAAAGACAAAAGAAATCTCACTCAGAATATTTTAAAATAATATTCAGTACAGTGCCATGTTATAAAAATGAAATAAATAGTAAATGGATAAAATTTTAAATAAGTAGTAAAAAAGGGCTTTCTACCATATTATTACACAATTTTCTTGTAATGTTACAATTAAAATACTCGAATTTCAATTTTAATTCATAAAATAACATAAAAACTGTTTCAGGAACTTAATAAACTTTCAGATAACACACACACACACATACACAGAGAGAGAGAGAGAAATGAATTTCTAACACAGGAGCTTATGCTTTAAATTTGACAGGTATCTTCAAATTTTTCGTTTAAAATTATTCAAAAATTCAAGTGTAGAATATTCTGACTTTAATCTAAAAATTTTAATTCACAAAATAAGACTTTCTTCCAAAAATAAAAGTGAATAGTATATATATGCGTCTATCTGCCTATTTAAAACATAGACATTTGAACGTAGAGATAATAAATTTAACACAAAGATGTTTTTGAGAAAGTGCAATTAATATTTGGAGAAGTGCACTTCAGTGACACATTTTTAGAATTGAATTTTGTTATTTCAGATTTTTTTTATTCATAGATTTTTATTTAAGAACTATGTTAAGTATAGTTTGACTCTGAAGGAATAATGCTGATAGTTGATATGATTTGCAAGCTTTCTTAATATATTTAGTCGTATATTTTATACTTTCCACCTTTCGCCATCCTGTTAGTAAGCTATGATTAATGATTGATGAAAATTTCAATTGTCCCCACCACAAAACGTTCTTAAACTTTAAATTTTGATATACATATTAAGTGTGAAAAAAATAATACGGTAAAAAATTTGATATCATTAAATTTTTTTAATTTTAAAATATTATAAAAATTATTTTTATTGTAAAGTTTTAGAAAGGTATCATGGAAAAAAGTCAATTTTTCTATTAATTTTTCATTAGTTAAAATTTCAAAACAAAACAAAAAATCTTTTTTTTCTGGTCTTATTTGTACAGAGCCATTATATGCACACAAATACAAAAGTTTTTTCTTTGTGTTTAAGCCTCAAAATTTAGTTAAAAGGCCAATACTTTTCCTCGCCAAATACTCTTGCCAACAAACAACAGAAGTTTTAACAAACCTAGACTAATTACTCTCTTCCCCCTTTTTTTCAAAGAGCTACACATGATATATTATACTTTTACGACCTGTACGCAAAGAAGTTGTACGCATTTGTCATACAACCAACAAGCCGATCTCCCACCTCGTTTATTACCCTTAAGGGGGGAAAGCAATGGCGACTTGCTACGGGGTAGCCGGGTTAAGAGATATTTGCGGAAGGAGACTTTCTACGTTCCTGGCGGTTTTAAAGCGACACGTTGGAGAGGATTTCTACGTTCCTGCCGGTTTTCAAGAGACACCTTGGAGCGACTTTCTACGTTCCAGCCGCTTGAAGGGTTAAAAGTATCCTACTCAGTCTTAAGATAACATTATTATATTAATACGAATTACACGTTAATTGCTTCTATAATCAGCCTGCATCTGCAGTTTTATTTAAATTCTGATTAGTCTGAAGAGTAAATAATTCATATTTTACGAACTGGTGCGCGCCGTGGGAGATCGCCGAGGTTGGAGGCGTTTGGAGAGGAGCTTCGCGCCAGCAGGGTTGGTTGGGCGAAAGGAATAATCTGGTAGCCGCTGGATCCTTCATGTAGCGGCGTGTTGCTTCCCGTGCTCTTGAGCGCTCGCTCAGTTGGCTATATAAGGGACGGGTTGCCGTAAAATCCCTAAATATATCCCCAATAGTAAAATTAGACGACCTAGAAACATCTTGCTTCATTTTTAAATAATAATTCCTAATTGTAATTGACTAATTGTAATTTAACTTATCAACTTCTACCTAAATCTCAAGTAACTTAGTTCCTTCACTACTCGGAGCCATACCTCCACGCGCCACTCCCCTCTCAGGCAATAACATGCAGCCCTGATACACGCCACCTCACCCCATCCCATCCAAAACCGAGGTTATAAAATCCACTGCAGCAGGCTCTCCACCACTTCCAGCGCACATCGCAGAAGATCAAGGAAACGCAGAGAAGCAAGGCCACTATTAGATCACCAGTTTCGAGGATAAGCCCCTGCCGGGGCTAGGCGCCTCGCTAACCTACAACTACAAGATCACCAGTTTCGAGGATAAGCCCCTGCCGGGGCTAGGCGCCTCGCTAACCTACAACTACAAGATGGAGGTAGAGTGAGTTAATTAGTTGAGAGTTTTTTTCCTCCTCGGAAGAGAAGCGTCTTGCTGGACTAGCGGAGTAATTTTCTCGCTTGTTATTAGTGAGCTGTGCTTACGTTTGCTGTTAACGTTGTGTTATTGAGCTCGCTGTGGTTTACTGTTTGATGTGCTATACGATAGCTGTTTTGCAGACTGTGTTGATTGTGCGTAAGACTTGCATTTACGCTGTAAGTGACTGTTGACTGCTGGATTGTGTTTATCTGAATTTGTTACTCTATCAATTATCCTATAAATAAATGTATATAGCTGTAAATAAATTTGTTTGTGCTGTCCTCAAATAAAGTCCATCAAATCCGAACCCGCTACGCTAAAAACGTAACAATATGCATTTCCATCTGACATACATTTAGATTTCCCCCGAATCTCTACTGTCTAACTCGTTTATTATTCAGACTCGGAAGCACTTCCCAACTGTGTCCAGATTTGAAATACTGAGAATTACAATAAAGCTCATAATTCAAGAATGTATTAGTAAAACTATTATGATTAATGAATCCATTATTAATCTAAACAATGGGAAATCTTTCAAAATTGCTTACGTTGACTTAAAACTCATTGCACGGAAAAGGTATTTACTACGGGGTATATAAAACATCGTAATTACTATTTATAATTAGATGAGAATTAACTCTTTGCTGTCCGTACGTCTGATGGGAACTTTTTTGTTCGGCGCCGGCGAAACTTATGTCGCTTGAGGTCTTTTCGTTGTTTACAGAAGCTCATAATTTTCATTTTCATAAAATAAATAAACAATTAATTAACACAATAATAGTTTTTATAATATAAATAATATTTAATAGTAAATAATTAAATTAAAATTTATGTATTAAACACAAATTTATTTGACACCACTGCGATCTCATCGGCGTTTGATGAAGGATTTTGAATGACAACGGCGTTCGGCGTTAACAAATTTTTAAATGATTTGTACTGGAATATTTATTTTAAAGTACATAGCATCCTAAATATTTTTTCTAAAAACTTTTTGTTCCTATATAATTTAAGTATTTAAAATTATTTGAGTGAGAAAACATGAAACCGTTAGAAAAACTAATTCTTGAAATTACTATAAACCAATGGCTATCTTCTCCTATTCACTATCTGGCATACTTATAATATGATTAGTTTTACGTTCAGTTTTGTAGTATGGAGAGGAAAATAAATTCTTTATTGTTAGATTTCTGAAATTTAATTCAGACCTATAGCTCTAATGAGGCCCTATATAAAATCTTACATGTATATCTTTGTCAGGTTTTCAGTTCTCGGATTCATACGATATGAATCAGCAAATATTTCCACTTTGTCGCTTTGCATATACATTTATTAAAACTGTTAATAGTCAAAATAAAAAAGTATAATTCGATATTTTACGTGATAAAACCATATATTAAGTTTCATTTATCTATCTCGTTGAGTTTTTAAGTCAATATGTTCTCTTGCATTTCCATATCTAATATTTCAAGTTTATTACATATGTAAAACCGTTAATAAACACCCATATCTAATTTTATTCGGATAAAACATTATGTTTTCAAACTAGCGTGTTCACACACCAGCATAATTACAAAAAAAATCAATTTTTATTCAATGAGTTTTGAAATGGGAAAATTCATCTAAAATTGTGAGGTATTCATGTGGTTGATTATGAATTTTTTTTACATGTACTTGATATCCAAAAATTAAAAGAACCTTTCTGTTTTCACGAAAGATACTAAAAGTAAATGAATATATATTATAAGTTGATATTTTAATATTTTTTCAGGGATTTATTAATATCCAATATTTTGAATATATTTTAAAATAGAAATTAGAGTTTTAAAAAAAGCTTACACCTTTCATGCATAAACAAATAATTATCTATTTTCATTTTTAATTTGGCATTACTGCTAGATGCATACGGTTAACTGTTTTTAGACACATTCTGTATATTTCGAGACATTTTACATCGTTAATAAATGAATAACAGTGCAATAGTTTTAAATATTTGTTACTCGTGTTTCCAAGATTCAATATAGTAGATGCAAACCTTTTGTTACAACTCTATCTCTTAGAAAAGAGACAATTAAAGTCTGTGTGAACAAGTGGTTTTCATAACACACGAGGTTTAAAATTGCTCGAGCAAATGACAATTATTCCATAGTTAAATAGAATTTACAGTTCTAAATCTTGCTATTCCTTACCTGACAGTTTCTGCAAGAGTTGTAACAAGTTCCTCAATAGTCAGATAGTCACTCAGTTCAACATTTCTTCGGAAGCCCCAAGATCCTTTGTCTAATGTCATCGCATTTTCCCATTTGTGGGCTTGCAGGGTTTCTGAAGAATTAAAATATCTTTCATTAACAGAGGAATTATTTAATTCATGATTAAATGTATTGGTAAGAACTGTGAAATATTACATCTATGTGTAAATTATTTCACATTTTTCGATCTTTAAGACATTTACTGTGACTTCAAAAATCTTAGTTTGAATTGAAGAAATTTAGCCACTGAGATCAATATTGCTATATTTTATACCTTATCCAATTATGGGAAAGAAAATAAGGTACTTACGTATTAGACCATCGATATGCCAACGGTCACCAAACACCTCCAACCAATTTACTCAGGTGGCCAGAACTCTTTGATACATAGCACCACTGTTGTTTGTCCGTTTTCACATATAAACTCATCTCATGTCCATTCAAACACGTATTTTTAGATGGAATAATTCCATAATTTTGTAAAATCGTCTCTGCGTCTTTTTCGTTGGCAGGCAAATCCCAAATTTTAATCATTTTAAAGAGTCAAAAAATCAGCTTAGAAAAGGTGCATAATGCTCTTCTGTGAAACCGACAAAATGGCGAATGACAGTTAAGGTTTGCACATTTTTTTTAAAAATAATGACGGTTGTTTGCCATTACTGGCGGTTTAGCAACTCATTGACGAGGCTAAATTTGGCGATAAAGATCGACGGCTTAGTATGTAATACCAAGATTTCAACTTAAAGTATTTAAGACATTATGATGAATATGAAGAAAGAAGTTTGTTCCAAAACTAGATTATGTATACAAAATAACGATTTGAATTATTTCCTTTTATCCCTTTTTTTAATGTATATGACCAAATTGAATTTTTTATTTGATAAAATTAAATATTTTAAAATTCATTAGTTTTATTTCTTTAAATAAATATTGTATATAAAACTCTTACTTTAAAATTTTTGTTCAAAAATGCAAATATCTTTCCCTGCTAGAAGTCAAAATCATGAAAAGAAATTTACAGAAAAGAGAAACATTCATTTCATTTGAAAACCAAAATTTATGAAAAACTCATTAGCCACCAACTCCATTCACTTTCGAAGATATTTGCATTCAAAAAGATTCAATCATGAGGATAATGTATAACACAAATACGGTAAAATTGTGAATAATTTAGAAATTTCATTTCATTTCATACGCTGTTTACTCTTCTAGAAAAATGAAGCATCAATCGAAATTTGTGATGAAAACACCGAAATACTTTTCCAACGTATTTGATGAAGTCAAGAAAAGCAAATTTCTTATAATAATAAAATGAAGGAAAATATTCCAATACCTCGCTCAAGTGAAATCTGCCAAGCCTTTTCAATAATAAATTAAATTCGCTGGAAACTATCGCTCATGTTAAAGTTTTCCCTTATTGATAAATAAAGAAACGCACATTTTTCTTTTAAATGCTTTGGATGGCAGGATTATTTTTAGCAAATTAGATATTTTCTTAAATAGCATGATATTCATAAAAAAATATTTTTAGACAAAATTAAATTCTTAACTCAATCAAAATATTTATTTATCACCACAATCTATTAATTTAGTGCTAGATACAAACAGTTATTTGTTTGTTTGATAAATTATTTATTTTAATTCCTCATAGTTCAACCCTTTTATAAATGTATACCGCGCTTATGATCAAACAATGAAAAGAGTTCAAATAAGCAACTTCTAAATGTATGCTGTATCAAGCTCTACTCACTTGGATTGTAACGATCTGAGCACGTATAATATCCTCCGTGTTTACAAGGCATGTTGGCGCCCCATCTATCATTTACTGCAACAACATCTTTTACTGGACTAAAATAATACAAATAATTACATGTCTTTTTTAGGAATTTAAATCAAAAGGAGAGATATCAATGTATAATTATAACAAACAAAGTTTAATAATGTATAGCTGTAACAGACAATGCTTATATTGAGACAATGTCTTCAGCATACACAATCAATTAAAATGTAACTATATAAGCTGCTTTCTTAATCGTTGGGGAACCTCTTAAGTTATCAAGAATAAGAATTATAATATCAAAAGAATTATATATCCATATATTGTCCACACATAATGAGGTGATTTTTTTAAATAAGGGAATTGTTTTAAATATCGTGAAATAAAGTTCTGACATATCCCAGAAATTGCATGAAAAGTGTGGAATCGTCAAGCAAAAAGTGTTGAAGCATCCTTGATTGAATAAGATTTAACCCTTATGTACTTCAAGCATAAGATAAAAATCAGAAAATTCGTCTTTGTTTGCTTTCAACTTCTCATTTTTTTTTCTTTCCATAATAAAATAGCTCCCCCTTCCCGAATTTGAAATCTCTCAATTTCTCTATCATTGAATGGGAATACGTGGAAAGTATTATTAAGTTGTTTTTTTTTAAAATACATATTCAAGTTTGCATACTATACACAAAATTACAATACAGAAACTATATACAATGCAATATAACTATAGAAAAGGTAACATTTGATGAGATATATGAGTTCATTTATTTCATTGAAGCCTCAAAATTGAAGAAGTCGTTGATACAACTTATTCTGGGATTGTGTCTGGGGAAATCATAACATAACGCCATCCTGTGCCCCCGGTGCCTATAACGCTAGGTTATCTAACCAGTTGGATGAGCACAAGATTGGAGAAAAAAAAGAATAAAGAATAAATAAAGGAGGGGGGTCTGCACTTTTGAGGGAAATCATAGCCGTTATGTTGCAGAAACTGAACAAGATGTTTGGTTTTGATTCTGGTTGTTCTGTTTAGCCTCATATTGCTCTGAAAGAAGTGTTCGAAGTCGTGGGTGGATTTGCTAAGGTGAAACGACGTGGTGAGAGGGCAGTTAGTGATATAATGAAGTGGATGGCTCATTTCCTCGCAGTCACAGAGGCCAGGTTCTTTCATACGGAATCTCTCGAAATATAAAGAGAATGGACCATGAATGTTGATAGAGATTATACCTTGGATGTTCCATAGTGATGGGTTCGAGAAGATTTTGAGGTTGGTTTGATAAATATTTTTTCCATTTCAGATTCTTTCTTCATTCGCTGTATTTTCTCTGCGGCTTCTCCAGTTCCAGAGAATATAGTTCCGACATGACGTTGTCTTTCCTCACATCCAATAGAATGTAGAATGGCATTTGTTCAAGACATTCCAGTAACAAGTCATTGAAAAAACAATTATAGAGAGTTGTCTTTACGTTAACGTTATCTGGTCTCATTTGACTTCCAGAGCATGTACCTCAAACAGAACGCATGCGATACTTGCCTTAAAATGCAGTTTCTAAGATTGCGTGGTTATGATGCTTGTACTGGTTGGTCACTTGCCCCATTCGTGTATAGTTTATATTACAGCTCAGAGATTTTTAAAGTTCACTGCATCCAAAAAATAATGTATTGTGTATAGGAAGAACGTTATATTGTTCGATATATCTATCAAAAAAACATGTAAGTTTTGTACATTCTGTTTTTAATAACGTAGTCGAACGTTGTATAGGCTGCATGGATATTAACTTGATAATGCTATTCAGTTTTGTAGACATGAGACCTTTATCATATATCATATCTTTTATAATAAGAATTATTAAATCCAAATTTAACTTCAAGGTAGAACTTGCAAATGTTCCTTAGACATTTATCATAGTCTCTTTAATACACATGTATGTCATTCTCTTGTTATACTATAGATGTAGCCATTTTGAAGGAAATCAAATGGGTGAACTTTACATAATTGTTTGTATGTCCATGCACGTGTGTATTATTTACAGACGGGTTATACAATATGTAATTTACACAATAGAAAAATAAACTTTTCTCTTTTAATTTAATTTTGAAATCAATAATTCCTTTGGGTAACTAGAATTGAATAAATCCCTGCATTTTTTAATCGTTTATTTCCCACTCCCTAGAATATTAAAACATGTATCAGACTTTAAAATCGATTCAAAAATGAGTCCATTTGCAATCAGTGTTTTGTTATTTCGCAATGCAATTGTACTTAATAAGAAAATATTAGAAACATGAAAACACCAACCTTTCGTTGTACAGCCATGCCAAGAACTCTTTACTTTTCCAGTATGTGTCCGAAGCTTCCCAGTCTCCATCGGACCATATCACTTCTGGTCGATAATTATTCACAAGTTCGAACAGTTCAGGTAACGCTTTGTTCTAAAAATAAACCATCAACTTAAATTTTTCATTTAAAATGTGATTTTTTTTTTAAATTTTACTGTCTATAACGAAACTTAAAAAAGAAGAGACGAGATAGTAATAGAAATATTAAAATTCAGTTTTGTATTAGAGAGTTATACATAAATTAAGGATTTTTTTTCTGAAAATTTAAAATTCTTCTGTTATTAAGTCATTCTCAAAATATGATTTTACTGATACAACAATTATTCAGTTGTTAACTATACATGCTAAAATTAAAAGATATGCTAATTATTCATTAATTAAAGATAGTTGTTTAGGTGAATTAGTTCACGCCAGTCCAAAAATATTGCTCAGCTGTGTAAGCTGTAGATTGAATTTTCAAAAAGTTGTCAAATAATTTGAATTTTGTAGGTTAGAAATGTCATTGCTGAAGCCTTTAATAAAGCATGGAATTAATTGACTTCTTTATTGACTAATGAGACCATTTAAAAAGGATTTTAGGATATTTTGTAATTATTGAAAATGAACAAGAGCAATCAGTATTTATTTAATTAATTTTGTCCAAATTACTACGCAAATCTCACTCTGATAGACAGTCCAAAATCAGCAAATTTACAAATCTGCTCAAAATCTGCAAATTTACAAATCTGTTCAAAATCCGCTTTTTCCGGCTGCTTTCTCCTAATAACAGTAATCTGCAATATTTACGACATCCAATATTAAGCATTTATATCGAGCATTATGTACAACCTTCACAACGAGAGGTCAGCATAAATTATTTGTGATAATATTGTTACGTTTGTAGCGGGTTTGGATTGAATGGACTTTGTATGAGGACAGCACAAACAAATTTATTTACAGCTATTTACAGTTATTTACAGGATAATTGATAACGTAAAAATTTTAGATAAGTACAATTCAGCAGTCAACAGTCAATTACAGCGTAAATTCAAGTCTTACGCACGATAAAAACAGACTACAAAACAGCTATCGTATAGCACAGCAACAGTTAATCACAGCGAGCTCAATAACACAGCGTTAACAGCAAACGCAAACACAGCTCACAAATCCTTTAGTCCAACGAGGCGCTTTTTATTTCAGAGCAAACTCTTAACTAACTACTCGCTACGGTGGTTGATTTCTTGGGGCACCTAGCCCCGGCAGGGGCTTATCCCCGGTCATGGCTGTAGTGCTTCCTCGTTGCGATCATTTACTGCCGTGGTCATCCTCGAAGTGGACTGGAAAAATGCTGGAGGAACTTTTATAGTAGCTGTTAGAGAGTAGGGGTGAGTGAGGTGGCGAGAGTAAGGACGGGTTTTGATTGGCTATTTAGGAGTGGTGAGCGTGGAGTTATGCACCTTGTGGGAACTTTAGACTTAGTACTGAAGGTGGGAACTTTATCATCATGAAGTTAAGTTTTAGATATGAGAAGAAAAAAAAATTAAATAAGAATAATTTGGTAATGAAGTAAAGTTAAAGTAAGATATTTCTGGGTCTTCTGATTTTAAGGTTCGGCGTGTATCTGGGGATATTTAGGATGGCTTCGTTTTTACTTTTTTCTAGGTCAACAAAAAAATTTTCCGCAAGTTTTTTAATAAATTTTTTCAGTGGGGGATAATCTAATGCAAGGTACATGTTTTTGCTTGGCATGTACCATTGCATTTTGCAGATGTTTCGGAGAAATCTGGTTTGCAGTCTTTCAACTAAGATTAGGTTTGATTTAGGCGCATAACCCCACACTGGGCAAGCATATGTAATTACTGGACGCAAATAGGCGGTGTAAATAAGTATTTTATTTTTCCTAGTCATTTTGGAGCCTCGAGAGATTAAGGGATATAATTTACGAGTTAGGTCTCGAAACTTGTTGATTAGATAATTAAAGTGGGGCTTCCAAGTTAGTTTACTGTCTAAAATGACTCCTAAATATTTACATTCCTCAGACCACGGGATAGTTTGATTTTTAATTTGAAGGGGGCGGAATTTCTTAGCTTTATATCTACTAAAATAAATGGCTTCAGTTTTCGAGGCATTAATTACGATTTTCCATTTGGTGAACCAGTCCTCAAGAGATTTAATATGTCTATTCAGAGCTATTGTAATGTAATTTGGATTTTTATTGCGCGCTAGTATTGCAGTATCATCAGCGTACATGCATAGTAGGGTATTAAATTGTTTCGGTATGTCATTTATAAAAATAGAAAAAAGAACTGGTCCCAGCTTAGATCCTTGAGGAACACCTGCTAGAATCGGTTTGATAACTGAAAAAACATTGTTCAGTTTGATCCTGAAGGATCTGTTGCTTAGGTATGAAATTAAAATTTTGATTAGGTGCGGGGGTGTATTGTAATTTATTAATTTGTAAATAAGGCCTTCGAGCCAAACTCTGTCAAAAGCTTTCTGGATATCGAGAAAAACTGCTGCAGTGTATTGTTTGTTGGAAAAACCTTCTTCGATGAATTCGGTTACCCTGAGCAGTTGGTGAGTGGTAGAGAGAGTATGACGAAAACCAAACTGTTCTGGGATTAAAATATTGTTTTTATTAAGGTGGTGATTTAATCTAGTTAATATTACGTGTTCAGCGATTTTACTGATAGTGGGGAGAAGCGAGATGGGGCGATAGCTACTGGGATCAGTTGGATCCTTACCAGGTTTAATGATTGGGATTACTGCAGCAGTTTTCCAGGAACTTGGAAAGAATCCTAATTTAAGCATATTATTAATAATATTGGCTAGAAAGTTAACATAATTATCAAGTAAATTTTTAATCATCTGGTTACTAATATTGTCTATTCCAGATGCTTTTTTAATATTTAGATTTTTAATACAATTTTTAGTTTGTTAAAATTAGTGGGGGAGTAGTCGTTAAAATTGGGGGGAGGGAGTCTTGAAAGCTTTTGACTGTGTTATTTACAAGGTGCTCTGTTGTGGGATCATGAGTGTCATTAGGTTTAAATTGATTCTCAAGGCTTTCCGCAGGCAGTTTGCTTTGTCATTATCGTTAATTGCAATACTAGTTTGGCCATTTAAGGGCGGAATCTTGTGTTGTTTATTTTTGTGCGATTTAACTAATTTCCAAATGGATCCGTCTTCTGCGTTGGTGTTTACGATTTTGTTGACGAATTCATTATTATCGAGTTGTGTGCCTATTTTAGTGATTTCTCTATTTAATCTATTCATGAGTCTCTTGAAAACTGGGTCCCTAGTATTCTGAAAAATCTTCCTGGCAATGTTTCTATCTCTTATGAGGGTTCTCATTTTGGGGTCTATATGTTTTTGGTTGGTCATACTGGGAGCTGATGCTTCCATTTTGGCTTTGAGGATTTGAGTTTCTAGATGCTTGACGGAGGCTTCTAATTCGCTGGTAGAGCAGTTTTCTTGGCTAAGCGGAGTTTCTGATTGGCTGAGAAGGTAGTTGAAATTTTTCCAGTTAGTCTTGTATATAGAGGAGTTTATTGGAAGCGAGTATTTGAAATAAAAATTTAGTAGGATGGGGTTGTGATCTGAGTTAAGCTCAGGGATAGATTTAATGTCATAGGGGTAGTGGAAGTTATTTACTATTGTAAGATCGAGGGTGTTAGCGGAGTGGGAACCAAATCTAGTGGGGGAGTTAGGTGCAAGAATTTCGAGACCGGCCTGTTGGGCGAAGTGGTAAAGGGAATTGCCTCTTGGACTTTTACATTTACAGCCCCAGCTAACGTGGTGAAGTCGCCCCAAAAAATTTGAACCGGGCCTAATTGCATTAGAATTTCAAGATCAAAAGTAAAATTAGAACTATCATTGCTTGGGGGGATATACACAGATGTTAAGATTAGAGGTTCCATATTTTTAATATTAATTTTAATCACGCTAGCTTCTACATGTTGTAGGACGGGTGGGGGGACCTCGCTATGAGGTATACCGTTTTTGATTAAAATAGCGGTTCCTCCTCCTGACTGATTAATGCGATAACTATAGTACGAAAAGTAATTAGCCAGGAAGATTTTTCTTTGTGGTCTAAGGTGGGTTTCTTGCAACAATATTATATCGGGATTATACTTATTTACGAAATTACGGAAATCAAACATTTTATTTTTAATGCCATTTACGTTCCAGTAAAATACGAAGGCTGTGGCGATTGAATTTTAGGTATTATTTTTGAGCGCCTGATCACTAAAAGCACTGAGGAAAATTGCAAATTTTTCCGCTGGATCTTTTGCATCTTTTAATTTACTTAGTTCAATGAATAGTTTGGGAAATTCTCTAACGAGTTGGTTGAACGCTCTCATTGCGTCAACAACGTTTGCTAGTTCAGTTGGGCTTACTGTTTCAACCTGATCGCGACCGTGGCCGTCATGTGGCGCCAACTCTTGGCTATGTTTTTTGCTGAAGTGGCTCGCGTATGAGATATTTTTCCTAACAATGGATTGTGATTTCAGAAAATAATTATTTCTGTTTTGTGCTGCTGAGGGTAGTTTTGGAAATTTCGGACAACCTCTATAGGAGGCGATGTGCCCATATTCTAGGCAATTTATGCATTGAGGGTTATCGATGACTTCCTTTAGGGTGCAGGCGTTTGTTTCATGGTTTTTTCCACATTTTAGACAGCGTGCTTTAAAGCCGCAATTATTTGCAGTATGGTGGAAGTTGTTACATTTAAAGCATTGCGTCACCATAGGGCGACCTTTAAAGTTCTCGACTGAAATACTTAAGTAGCAGATATGCTTGAGGTTAAAGATTTCCTCAGCAGCTTTAGTTTTAGGTAATTCAATCAGGTAGAATGGTAATGTCTCCTTCGTTCTAAACTTTGTCATTTGAGAGATTTTTATCACAGGAATATTTTTATCTGTTAGACTATTTTCTATTTCTTGAATACTAAACTAACTACTCGCTCCGGCTATTCGTCCTTATATAGCTGAAAAGCACGTGCACCTGAATCTCGTGAAAATTCTCAAAACATCGCGCACAATCTAGCGGCTACTAGACTATTCCTTTCGCCAAACCAATCAAGCTGGCGCGAGGCTCCTCGCCAACGTCGCCATCTTTGGCGAATTTTCGTGCCGCTCGCCCGCTTGTAACATTGCCCCCTCCTCAAGGACTGCACGTCCCGGGCTGTACAGACCCTGAGCAGAAGACACTCAAAAGTAACAATACCATACACACAAAATTACAGACAAAATCATTGAAAAAGAATTAACATAAAGAATACTATTTACAAATATACAGGTCATATTTACATAAATGAGGAAACCATGGTTTCAACTAAGTATTTGACAAGTCACCATAATAAGGGGCTAGCCGGTCGTAATGTACTACTCTTGGTCTTGAGTTCGGTGACTTCCTTATTCGAACCACGACGTCATTCAGTCTTTTCAGGACTGTATAAGGGCCTTCCAAGGAAGACTGCAGCTTCGGAGAGAGTCCCTTTCGTCGAATCGGGTTCCAGAACCATACCTTGTCACCTTCCTTGAATTCATGTCCGGTGGCTTTAGTGTCGTACCTGGTCTTCATCTTCTCCGTCGCTATGTTGATCCGATCTCGGGCAAACCTGTGTACGTCTTCTAAACGGGCCTGGAGGTCTTGAACATAATCCACAGGCGAAGAAGGCGTATCCGGTGGACACCCGAACAGAAGATCACAGGGCAGTCGGAGTTCCCGTCCAAAGAGCATCTTGGATGGCGTGAAGCCAGTCGTTTCGTGAACCGCGCTTCGATAAGCAAGCAGGAACAAGGGTAGTTTTTGATCCCAATCTTGTTGGTTCTTCGAAACGAAAAGAGAGAGGTTATTCAGAATAGTACGATTGAACCTCTCTATCATGCCGTCTGATTGGGGATGAAGAGGTGTTGTCTGAGTTTTGTCGATTCGGAGGAGTTTGCAGAGTCCTTGACATACAGCAGAAGTAAAATTCCTCCCTTGATCGGAGTGAAGCTGAAGAGGTGCTCCAAATCTGGAAATCCAGTTCTGGAGTAAGACTTCTGCTACAGTAGTCGCCTCTTGATCAGGAATTGGATAAGCCTCTGGCCACTTTGTGAAATAATCCATAACAACTAAAATGTTTCTATTTCCATTGTCCGTCCGAGGAAGAGGTCCCAAGATGTCAAAGGCGATTCTCTCAAATGGTGCACCTACATTATACCGCTGTAACTTACCACGACTGCGTGTTTTTGGTCCTTTTCGGGCGTTACAGTCATCACATGTTTTGCACCATTCTTGAACATCATCTTTCAAGTTGTTCCAATAGAAACGCTCTCGGACTTTATGAATTGTCTTCATGACTCCGAAATGGCCACCAGCCGGACTGCTGTGTAACTCCTTCAGAACTTGGTTAATCCTCGATCGGGGAAATACAAGTTGCTTCTTAACTGACTTCCCATCTTCGGACTCCCATTTTCTATACAAGATGCCGTTTCTAATTTCAAGTGAATTCCAGAGAGCCCAATAACGTTTAGTTCCAGTACTGAGGCTTGAAATGTCCTGCCATTCAGGTCTTGAATTGTTTGATTGCATTAATTCTATAATCGGTTTAATGTCCGGATCATTTATTTGTTCTTTGCGAACCTCTTCATCACTCCAGGGATCAGATTGAGGTTGGACGGCTCCTGCGATTTGGCGTACAGTTGGTGTAACAATCCCATATTTCTTTTCAGCAGAGGAGCAGTAGCGACAACCCTCGGGGCAGGGCTTTCTTGATAAGGCATCTGCATTTCCATGCAACGACCCTTTCCGATGTTTAATTTCAAAGTCGTATTCTTGAAGTTTCTGTATCCATCTGGCTATCTGACCCTCCGGATTCTTGAAATTTAAAAGCCAAGTCAGAGATGCATGGTCCGTTCGGAGCAGAAATTTTCTTCCATAAAGGTAACTATGAAAATTCTCCACGGCCTTCACTATAGCGAGCAATTCTTTCCTGGTGACACAATAGTTTCGTTCTGGTTTCGAAAGACAATTGCTCCAATATGCGATGACACGTTCGTGGCCGCAGATTTCCTGAGACAATACTGCTGCTACGCTCTCATTACTTGCATCTGTATCCAGGATGAATTGTTTTTCAGGATCAGGATAGGACAGGATGGGAGCCGATGTCAAGGCTTCTTTCAAGTCGTTAAATGCCTTTTCACATTCATCCGACCACAAGAATTTTTGTTTGTTTTCAGTTAGCCTGTGTAGTGGTCTAGCGATTAAAGAAAACCCCTTAACAAATCTCCTGTAATATGTGCAGAGTCCCAAGAAGCTTCTAAGTTCATGCACATTTTCAGGGCGGCGCCAGTCTCTAACTGCTGACACTTTTTCCGGGTCTGTTTGGACGCCCACTGCAGAAATTATGTGTCCAAGGTAGCTTACCTCATGACGGAAAAAACGACATTTAGATGGATTCAACTTCAAGTTGGCATCTTTTAATTTTTCTATAACCTTTCTTAAATTACAAAGATGTTCTTCAAAATTCCGTCCGACTATGATGATGTCATCAAGATAAACGAGGCAAGCTTCTGGAGTAAGTCCTTTTAAAACGGTCTCCATTAGACGTTCAAAAGTTGCTGGTGCATTACAAAGGCCAAAAGGCATGACCTTAAATTGCCACAGTCCATGTCCTCCAGTTGTGAACGCTGTTTTCTCATGATCGTCAGGATGAATCTCCACTTGCCAGTATCCACTCTTCAGATCGAGAGTGGAGAACCACTCGTTACCGGAGAGTGTATCTAGTGTATCATCGATTCGGGGAAGAGGGTACGAATCTTTCTTCGTGATGTCATTCAGTCGCCGGTAATCTACACAGAATCTTGTAGAACCATCTTTCTTACGGACCAAAACGATGGGAGAGGCCCAAGGACTAGACGAAAGTACGATGACGTCCTTTTCTTGCATGTCATTTAACAAATCTTTCACCTCTTCCACTTTGGCAAATGGCAGTCTTCTGGCGTTCTGTCGTATAGGAGGATGATATCCAGTATTTATTCGGTGTTGCGTTTACTTTGTTCTCCCGACATCATCGGATGTTTGGGAGAATAAGTCTTTAAATTCATCAATAACTCTTCCTGCATCGACTCTTTGCTCCTCCTTCAATTCAGTGTCTTTAAGTAATTCCAGGCTCAAACAGTCGGAAGACTCCTTTGATGTTAAGCAGGGATTTTTCTCGATACAGGTAACTGGAGAGCATTTAGCTAGAACTTCACCCTTCTTAATTAATTTTGATTTATTACTGACATTGATAACCCTGATGGGTACATTCTTTTTGGAGAGATCTACAAGACTGGAGGCCACCATCGTTCCGCTTGGAAGACTCCCGTCACTAGAAAATTCAACAACACCAAACCGGAAATTCTCCGTTTCGCCAGTAAATCCCTCTAAAATTATTTCTCTTCTAGCTGGGATAACAAAGTCTGTTGAAGCAACAATCCGATGGCAGGTGTTTAGTCCTCCAGAACCTAAATGGAAAAGAGTCACGACCTCTGATGTGGAGTGCAGGGAGTTATTTTTAAAGTCAATAACAAAATCATATTTCTTCAGAAAGTCCAGTCCAAGTATAAAATCATCTGTAATTTCAGCTACGTAAACGGCATGGTCATAAGTAGCATTCCCAAATCTAATCACAATATTCATTTTTCCATTAATCGGGATTTTGTCGCCAGTGACCGTTTGGAGGCGGTGTCCAGAGAATTTTCCTTCCTAGTTGTTCTGCAACATCTCTTCGCATGATAGTTACGTTGGCTCCGGTGTCAACGATCATTCGGCAGGGAGTTCCGTTGGCGAAGGCTTCAACAAATAAGCCATTTTCACCGCCGCCTCTGGAAGATATCTGTAAAACTCTCAAACGGTTTTCCTGGTTGCTTCTAGAAGAGTCTTTAACCCGTTTATCTAAGAGGACTGAACAATTCTTTCGAACATGGCCCTCTTCGCCGCATTTCCAACATTTCACAGTTCTCTGGCCATGTTTGTTGGACCTTTCGCCTCTTTTCCGGATAAACTGGAAAATTGTTTTCATCATTTCGAATAGATTTTGCAGCGAAGGATCCAATGCATCTTGAACCGTAGCACCTCTTACTGAGTGGCGATCCCTCCGTGAAGCTTGATGAGCTGCTTCAAATTTCATTGAGTAAACCAAAGCTGATTTCAAGTCCTTCAATTCAGCCATTCGCAGGGACTTTTGTATCTCTGGATCCCTCACGCCGTCTATGAAATACTGCAGGGCCAGTGTTTCCCGTACCTCGGCTGGACAGTCGGAGAAGGCAAGATGGGAGAGTCTCTCTACATCTGCTGCAAGCTCTTGCAGCCTTTCATTCGATCGTTGTTGCCGGGTCTTTAACTGAAGACGGCTATAGTCCTTGAGGCACTTTTCTCCGAAGTGCAACTCCAGAGCGTTTGAAAGAGTTTCAAATTCTAGATGTTGATCTTCGGGAATAGTTCTCAAAATATCAGCAGCTTCAGCCCGTAGTGATGCAGCCAGTTGACGAGGTTTCGTGACTGGATCCCAACCATTGGCTTCTGCAGCTATGGAGAATTGAGTCTTGTAGACTTGCCATGATGTTTTTCCGTCGTAAGTGGACACTTTAATGCTTGCTTTGGGAATAATAGGAACAGGTGGAGCTATTTCAGGCTCTCGGACATTCGGGGATTGGTTTTCAGCTTTTACCTGTACACTTTCCATTCTCTTAAATTTTCCTTCAATTTCTTGTGCAAATGCGTTCAATCTTTCATTAAATTTCTCTTCAACTCTACGTAGATTTTCACCATTTTGCTCACAACTCTGCTGAATATTGTGAATCTTAGTTTCGTTCTCCTGAACCTTTTCCGCCAAAGCATCCACTTTGTTGTTAATTGCCTCAACAATAATTGCTTGGCCTTGTTCTATCTTCTCTTGCCCTAGTTCTATCTTCTTCTCCATCTTCTCTTGCCCTTGTTCCATCTTCTTCTCCATCTTCTCTTGCCCTTCTTTCATTTCTTTAATGAAAGCAAAAAGCTGTTCAAATTTTGTTTTCTCTGCTTCCTCCATCGCTCTAGTTTTCACCATTCAACCCCACTCCTGACACCAGTTGTTACGCTTGTAGCGGGTTTGGATTGAATGGACTTTATTTGAGGACAGCACAAACAAATTTATTTACAGCTATTTACAGTTATTTACAGGATAATTGATAACGTAAAAATTTTAGATAAGTACAATTCAGCAGTCAACAGTCAATTACAGCGTAAATTCAAGTCTTACGCACGATAAAAACAGACTACAAAACAGCTATCGTATAGCACAGCAACAGTTAATCACAGCGAGCTCAATAACACAGCGTTAACAGCAAACGCAAACACAGCTCACAAATCCTTTAGTCCAACGAG
>JAOUZG010019159.1:28240577-28251654 GCA_026289955.1 Argiope argentata | reverse complement strand
TTAACAGCAAACGCAAACACAGCTCACAAATCCTTTAGTCCAACGAGACGCTTTTTATTTCAGAGCAAACTCTCAACTAACTACTCGCTCCGGCTATTCGTCCTTATATAGCCGAAAAGCACGTGCACCTGAATCTCGTGAAAATTCTCAAAACATCGCGCACAATCTAGCGGCTACTAGACTATTCCTTTCGCCAAACCAATCAAGCTGGCGCGAGGCTCCTCGCCAACGTCGCCATTTTTGGCGAATTTTCGTGCCGCTCGCCCGCTTGTAACAATATTTTTATTTAAACTAATTACTTCTGTTTGTAAATAAATATTTTAATTAGTATCTAGCACCAGTTTTTGATTGTATGAAAGTCAGATATGACACCACGCACTTAGCCACATTTCATTTAACTGGTAACTTTCAAATATCCTCCATTGAAACATGGCATCAGGCTTAGTACCATTAGAAAGAATATGCAGGGATATTACAGAAATACGAGTCTAGTGTATATCATAATTTGATACAAAACATTTTGTGGAAATTATAAACACCAGATGATGCATAAAAGGGTTTGTTTAAACTAAACGTAAATAGTTTACGCGTTAAGAAGTCAATCAATAAATACGGCAACTAAAAACAGTCATAGAGATTCATAACTTTTACAAACACAGATTCTTTCGTAAAAGACTTCCTTTCAACCACTTTTTAAATGTTTTTCTTTCAATTTCATTTTTTTCTTCCATATTCACAAGCATCAAACTATTATGGAAATATAAAGGCAGTCCATTTTCACTAAGAATCATTCTTTGCTTCTACAGAAAAGTATGAGGGACACTAAACTGTATTAGATCTTTTATTAAAATAAATAAGATCATACGAGAATACATAATTTCAAAGTTACTTAAAAGTATTATTTCATAAATATTTGAAAACATACTCATGGTCATCAATTCTGCACTCCGTTTTCTTGTTGCAAATGAGTAAAATTGGTCAAATTCATGCACAGAATTATTTTTAAATGCAATACGCAAAACTAATATTTAAAAAAAACATTAGATTGCTGAAAGCTATTGCTAAGAGCTATTTTTCTAAAATACTCGCATTAAAAAAGTCATAAAGGCAATATTTTAGTTAATTTTCAATATCATTAAAATTCTGTATTCGAAGGCCAAAAATTCCCCAACATTAAACTTATTGTTAAACAATATATTTAAAAAAATTACATTTTTAAATTTCCTTTTATTTCAGTCTTTACAATCCTTCGCTAATTTGCTTATCAAAATTCTTTAAAAAGGTAAAAATCAATTCATTGAATAATTTTGAGGCTATTTTAAATTTTAAAAAAAAATTTGTCCGTTTGTTCACGTGCGTACAAAGTCGAAACAAAATAAAATTGAAGTGAATTAGATCATTAAAATGCTTCATGTGATAGTCACACAAAGTACAAATATATGCATGAAAAGTTAAATCAAATTCATTTACTGAAAAATGTGCTTACTTAAGTCCTTTAATTTTTGTATAACTATTTCAATATGCAATTGCATGGTATTCGATGGGACTAAATTTTGTTATTAATTTGTCATTCACTTTTTATGTCCTAGAGTCAATAAATTTCGTTCCCTCTTTTTTCCAGGTGGCAACACAATATTTTTATATTATCATAGTGCATCTCCCCGTTAGTCCATGAATTTATTAAATTTAAAAATAAAACACGTGCTAATACAACTAATGAATTAGAAATAATTTTATTGCAGGCTTATGAGCTCTTCAGCTTTATATATCCTCTAACTTATTCATTATTGCAGATTTTCCAATCACACATTCCTATGGGATTCCAGATTCTCGTAGGAATTTGTGATTTCTTATGCTTTTGTCCTTAGACTCATGTTGAATTTATGATAATTTCCAATATTGATTGTAACATTAGAATTCGGATGCTGAAGATTTCTCAATAAGATACATTCCAGTGTTTTCTGAATCTCCATGGAAATTTTTAACAATTTATTTGTCTATTAGGCACCTCTTCTGAGATTAATTTATCTGAAACATTATCTATTGTTTGTTTCACAATGACATTTACAAACGATAACAGAACTCTGAATTTGCAGGAAATAATCATGAGATCTAAACCAGATCAATAAAAAAATTTACTTACGTCCACAAAATACTGAGTTGTGTATTTATTCTGCTTATCCAGAAGATACAACGGGTGAAACCAATCAAACATTGAATGATAAACTCCAAAATGCAAATCGGTTTTGCTTCTTATAGCTTTAGCCAGATCTCCTAAAAATTCAAACAGAGAAGTTTTTCATTAAAATGATGGCTGTAAAAATTTAAAATTTTTAAGTTAACCTAAATTAAATTATACATTCTAAGAATAAATAGCTAGTTTTTATAAGAACTGAGATCAAATTCCTCTTTTAGAAAAGATTATATATACTCTTTTTTAAAATTAAGTTCTAAACATGGAATTTCGCATCACTATTATTATATTTTTTAATCCACTTTCAGTAATATTTGGATTAATACGAAATTTAAAGTCTATATAATTTTATATAAAGAAAATGGTATTATTTAAAAGTCTTTTTAGAATTCTTAAATCATAAACTTTAAAATTAAAATATTTTATAGCCTTTTAGTTAACAATGACTGAGAAACCGAGCTTCATACCAGTTTTGTTTGTCTGTTTGTAAAATCGCAAATAAAATCATATTCTACGGCTCTTTTAAAGTTATAGATAGAATTTGATTGAATTGCAAACGCAAGAGCGATCGTGTGAAAAATGTATTAGAAATCCGAAGCTCTAATCACTAATACATCTCTCATATATTTATGTTAATCATGCAGAGCCACATATAAATATTTATGACAAATTTGTGTTTGAAACTCCATTTTTTTAAGAAAGGGACTTATATAAATCAAATTAAAAGGCAAAACATTATCTCAAAGTAAAAGTTCGTTCAAATCATTAGAGATACACGAAATGATTTTTATATATACGAAAACTGTTCATTTAAAGTTATAAGATATTTTCTAAAACTCTTTTTAAATAAATATTTTGTTTATCAATATTATCAGCATAATTTTGCTCCATGAATCAATATCGGTAATGGTAAAAGTAATTTCCTTTTTTCTTAACCTTGATTCCTTTAGGTTATATTTATACTTCTCCTACAGAACTATTATGTCTGTTTAATACCTTAATTGAACAGTTATATTGAAAATAAAAGTAAACTAATTAATCTCAAGTGCAAATTAATTATAACAATATATTGTTAATATTTTTAATCTTAATAGTATGTAAGTTTTTTATATGTAGATACTTTACAAAAAGAAAAGCTAATGGGAAACTGTTCCTGAAAGATTACTAATTTCTAGATTTATCTAGACAAGCTAAAAAAATATACCATCCTTGACTGCGGAATTCTCATTCATAGTACACTGAAATCCTAAGTTGATTGCCAATAATTATGCTATATTGACATTATATATAGGTAATTATAAATAATTCTAAGTAACGTTTGAAGGAGAAAAAACCACTCTTTGTTCTCCATCACTATCAGAATGTAGATCCGAATTAATATTTTAGCGTCAAGAGAATCGAAAAATGTTTAAAATTTTATTTATATTCGTACAAATAATTCTAAACATTAATAAATAGATTTTGTTGGATCCTAAAATTTTCATTCATTTTCTATGTTGCGCATTAGCAAAAATTTATAAGCTAAGATCTATACATTTATGCTGATTGAATATGTTCTCATTATAGGTCCATAGGAAATTATTGCTAATATTTTTCTTCAGTGTTTCTTTTAATTATTGATTCACAGTTCAACATTTTGTGTTATTATATCACTATTTATTTCAATTTTATTTCTATTATTAGTTTTATTTTCAGTGTTAATGGACATTATGTGTACAGAAAATCTCGACTTCAAAGAAACAAAAGTTAGCAAAAGAATTGTGCAACAGAAGTCGGGACAAAGCTAACTGTTTGTCCCGACATTTAATCAGATCCGAGATTTTGTTAACAAGACACATCCTTGTTAATAAAACAGCTTGTCTAAACAGACACATTCTTGAGTATAATAATAAGAAACAAATTGCTGCTATAGATCTATAATATATCATGAAATGGCAATACAATAAAAACAATCTATAGCTAGACAGTGCTCTAGAATATCCAAAGCATTCCGTCTTCTCTCACATACTATACAAGAAACTTATTAATCTTTTTCTCCACATGAAGATCATTAACCCAAAAAAACTGAGTTCACTGGAAAAAAGAATGGTGTCACCTTGTTGTTTGTGTTTCTAATGGCACTTGCAATGGACAAGATCGCTGATGCATCGGCAAATTTTAAGCCGAAATGAGTGTCTCTTGTTTTGAAGTAGCGCCAACTAGTGCCAAGAATACATCATATTCGCTAGCCCAGTAGTAGGTGACGTCAGTTTTAGAGGCTTTTCCGAGTACATACAAATCATTCCATTTATCAATGGGCTTGAAATATAAAGTCAGTAGCATAAATATATTAAAACAAATCCTCTGCCTCATATTGTTAAATTGAAGCAATGTTTTATTAAAATTAATAAAAAGATGAAAAATCCATAAAAAAATATTCAAATCAAACAATTCAATTCTAATTGACCTTGAAAACTAAAACCTTTAAAACTCAAAAATATTAAAGCATTATTAAAAGTAAAATAAGCCGAACGAATAACAAGGCTTAAGAATAACAATTACTTCACCAACATTACAGAAAGACCAAAATTACTTTACCATCATTACATGAGATATATTATGAATGGGATTGCAAATATAACTAAATTAAAATATTTGTCAGAATCTCTAGTCTTAGTACCTTAAGTTTTGTTTTCTAGATTTAAAACAAAAATAATTTTCTACTTTTTCCTACGCTGGTAATTTTACTATTCTTCATGATTATTTTTATTGCTCATCATCTATCCTGGAAAGCTAAACAATCAATACACATTGTTGCAACTTAAAAAAGTTTAAAATGAAATCTGCTATGCATATTTCAATGTTTCATATCAGAACATAATTTCTTAAACAGCCAAGCACCACGCTCTCTTGAAAGTTAAATTATATTTTTATTCATTTTAATTGTTTCATTTGAATGAGTCACTTTAATATTGCAAAAGATCTAAAAGACTTTGCCACGCATTCATTTTTTAAAAAAATTATCACATTTCCTATTTATTTCATTTCATATCATCACGTGCTCAAAATGAAAATTTCTAGGTTTTATTTGCTTTAGTCATTAACTTTTTTTTTAAATCAGAACTTTTGTCAATGCAATGGCAGCGTGTCATTAAAAGCTGATTTTTTGAGAGGCTCGCGCAGATAATAAAATTTCAAATTTCCGCCTACGGATTTTCTTATTTTTCGCCAACGGATTTTTGTTTACGCTCATTCCCAAAATAACATCTGACATGATAATATAATTTAATTTGCGCGAGAATGTGGTGCTTGGCTGTTCAAGAAATGATGTTCCGATGTGATACATTGAAATATGCATAGCAGATTTCATTTTAATCTTTATTTAATTTTATTTTTACACCAGCCTCTATATTTTTATTTTGGCGGTCTTTAGATTATTTGTTCTCAGCACGTGTGTGTACGAAAGTTTTTTTCAATGGCTGGTCTTTTAACAGCTAATTGTTTCACCTAATTAATCACTTTAGTAATGGAAATGATACAAAAAACTTTGTCTCGCATTTATTGTTAAAAAAATATCACATTTCCTATTTATTTCATTTCCTATAATCACGTGCTCAAAATGACATTTTTCCAGGTTTTATTTTCGGTATTCATTAATTTTTTTGTTAATCAGAGCTTTTGTAAACGTCATGGCAACGCGTTATTAAAAGCTAATTTTTTAAGATGCTAGTGCAAATAATAAAATCTCAATTTTTCGCCTACGTATATTTGTTGACGTCACAAACCTTGTTTCCAAAACAGCATCATGATAATAAAACGTTTTTGTAAATAATTTCAAAATGCAGTAATATTTAGTAAACATATGAAAAAGAGTCTAAAGAAATAAAAGTAATTCGTATCATCCATCCAATTCTTACTGTAAATAAAATTTATCTCAAAGCACGCATACATATATACATATAAAATGTCATTTTCTAATCATAGAACTACAGCTATTTGTAAACAGAAATTGAAATAAACTGAAATTTTTCATGTGGAAATGTGATCTAAATGGCATAAATAGTATTATTTCTATGTTGTTTGGGTCGATAAATATACTACTGAAAATATTCACAAAATATAATTTTTTTCCAGTTTCCATTCAATATATTTTTATACTATCTTGTAAATAAACCTTTTGTTAACTGAATTCAAAACTAACACTCGCTAATCTCAATTCGAAACTTAATTAAAGTAATTAAACCTTATATCTGTTTTCATCTACAAGGCGAAAAGACGCGAATCTCCCAGATTTAGAAAGATAGAAATCATAAGAACCTTCTCGAACAAACAAGAAATAACAAAACAAATTTTAGGCAACTTGCCTACAGTCAGGTACGAATTTCCGAACTGTAGCTTTCAGTCAACAGCGTTCTGCCACATATCCATTCAATCTGCACCCAATTAGAATAAGTTTCGCTACAATATTTAATGAAATATTCTTTGAACAATAATATTTCAAATAAAAAAATCCGCATTTTGTGAAGGATCCGATTTTATCATTTTAAGCCAATCAACAGCTGCCTCCAGGAAGCGAGGAGGATTTTTTTTTTTTGCGAGTTTCTTTGAAGAAACCAATGAAATGGTCTGAGACGATGTAAAATAATGGTAATCAAAGATTTAATATAATTAATTATTGTTGCTTTTCTTAGTTACACAATAATTTTTCTGATAATGAAGATTGTAGCCTGGGTGAAATAACTTGAAGACGCAGGTTTTTTTTTAATGAGGTTTATTGTTTATCATCAAAAACAAAAGGCACAGGATTGCACCATAGTGTATCAAACCTAGAGAACCAAACATAAAATTTTCGAGAGAGAGCCGAGATCACACTCCCCCTAATACCCGAGTATATACTAACATCAATAGTGAGACATCGTGGTGTTTACATGATTAGCAGCTGGCTCTGCCTAAGAAGACCACGTGATTAACTAAATTCTTAACATTCATAACTGAATTAGCTTTGACCGTAGAAAATATGATAAAACTTTTTCGATTAAAATATTAGTTGTTGTTGTTATGTTGTGACTAATGGCCCTTGCCGTGGACAAATCCCGCTGATACATCAGCAGATTTTAAGCCGGAGATATACGTCTCTTGTGTTACAAGTAGCGCCATCTAGGGCCAAGAGTACGACTTAGCTACACACACGTCACAATCCTTTTTAGGGGGCGGACTTCATTCATGAAAATTCATTCATTCATTTCAGATCGTAATTTAGACCTTGAACAGAGAACGATCACCTCTGACCCAGTACCCCCAGTGGTATTACTCTCGATATGGAGGACTTTGCGTCCACGAACAGATTTAACGAGCTCCAATCGCCACACACTCGGGGAATGTTTTGGCCGGTGAGCTTCGACCCCGTAACCTAAGGTGTACGAGTCCAACATTCTACCAACCAGGCCATCCTGGCCTTATAATATTAGTGTGACTGTTAAACGAAAATCTGGAAGGCTATATAAAATTTTAAATCTTAGAAATTACATGTATTTACTCAGGTATCCTCAAATATGTTTTCCCAAGTCATTTATAGCAATTTTTCAATTGCAATACCAAATGAAATGGTATTTTTTTATTTCTTCCATTTCAATGTATACTAAGATTAAAAAATAAAACGTACAATCTCTGATCAATAATTTTTTTTAATTTAAAAATAACCTTTGATTGCAAAAGCTTGATGTCTCGAAATGTTTTCGGAAGATAGTTTCAAACATGTAACTGAAAACAAGTTTATCTAGGTAAGCCTAGTCACCTTAAGGTGCACCACTGATTTCGAAATTGATGTGCTAATTGCCGACTAATCAATAATAGTTCTGTCGCGACAAACAGAAAGCAAATATTCAGGTGTCTCTTGTATTTTGGGAAGACTCTGTCAATGAACTTGTCTCATTCGTGGATTAATTGTTTCTCCTTAATGTTGACCTTCAGTCTCAAAGTTTATTTACATTCTCATGTTTGTCTGGTTTTTGTGAAATTGCCGTGAAATTGCAGCGATTCCACTGAGCCATCGATAAAGGGGACACTAAAGTGCTCCCTTGGTGATTTTAATGGAAATAAACCGACTCTTAGGGTCTATTACTTTTTCGATGAATCAATTATAATAATTTAAGAAATACAGTGATTTAAATTTTTAAAGAAATTAAATATTTAAGATATTTACTGCAGAATCAGTGTGTTTTAATAATTAGAATAAAATACTCATTTCTATAAAATAGAAAATAATTCTAACCAGTATTTTTTTTAAAAATTAAAAATGAACCTTTGAATTTTTTTTATTCTATATTTTTTCAAGCACAAAATTTGCCATCTAGTAATGCTTGTTGTAGCTCTAAATTCGTTATTGTTGTTACTAATGGCGCTTACCATGGACATGCCATCTCAACTAAAAATTGTATAGTAAATAAGAAAATAAGATATTAGGTAATATTGATTTTCTGTCTCTTTCATATTATGTGAAATAAATGAAGGTTTATGTAGGCTTAGTTTATTTCCTTAGTCATACTTGGAAATTTGGCCCGTTCAAATCAAATGATATAACCGAAATTCGATTTATCTACAATCTCTAACATATAAAATAACAATTTTTTAAATAATTTTGCAATAAAAATTCTTTTTAATCAGAAAATGTTTAATAAACAGCAATATAATTAATGTTTAAAAGATTTAATAACTACTACAATTTAAATAAATATATTTATAGTACTAATAAAATATATTTTATTAAATATATATTTCTTCTCAGGCCTTTTATAAGCGTTTCACGGTTAAAATAGTAAACAAATATAAGACAGTAATTAACACAAAATTTATAAGTAACTCTAAGTATGTTTAATTATGAAAAATATTTATTATGATTAAATATTTTTATAGCTTTAAAAACAATAAATAAATAACATAATTATATCAAATAGTACTTAAAATCATACAATTTTATATAAATTATTTTTAATATCATACTGAACTTAAATTATAAAAATTGTAAAGCACTTCTACTTATAAACAGTTGCACTAACATATTAAATATTTTTTTAAAGTGATAAACCTACAATTCTATTTCCTAATAAATAAAGGATACGATTCTCTAACAAATAAATACAGTACTAATACAGTAAAAACAGTATACATACAATAAAATAATATAAACAAATACAGTGCGATTCCCTAATTAATAAAGTGTCCTATAATATTGTTCACGTATAGTCATGGAAAATACAATACTTGTTTAAGTACCGAACATAAATTAAATATGAGCTTTCTCTCACTTTTTAGTTTTGTTAATGAATTAACCAAACTTAACTCCAGCAGTAAAAAATCTTTGAATATTATGTTAATAGAGTATTTTAGGGGCTGGAAAAAAATACCAATAGTTGGCGTTGCAAAACGTTATATACATATCAATTATACAAAGAGTTATATATTTGATTTTTTTATATATATAATTTTATTTTATATTGTAATTTTATTATATATTGTAATATATTTAGTCTTTGATACTTAATTTACATATTAAATATGATAAGGTAATATTGATCAATTTAACGGTTAGGACGAAATATTCATAAGCCAGATAATATCATTCGTACGCAAGTATATACTTTTGTATTGTGGCTATGTTACTCACCTAAAGATCCTAATGTTGAGAGTTCGGTACTCTCTGTCTTAACCATTTTCCGCAATGGTGACCAGTGACTTCTAATAAGCAACTTTTGTACAGCTTTTGTGGTGTTATATATCAGCAGCAAAAGTCATCAGGCGCATTGGAAACAACAACTAACATCACCAACAGCAACTCACATACTCTCTAGTATCATTCGTCTCACCAGCCAGATAGCATCCTCCGGACACAAGTGATTATTTTTGTCTAGTGGCTATGTTACTCGACTACGGATTCTAACGTTACGAGATCGGTCTTCGGTCCACATACTTAATTCTATCCGCATCCACTACACGATCTAAGATTTATTGATTATTTTTATTCATTTGTTGCTATTATTGAGAATTCTTTTTATTTGTGTATTTTGCTAGTTTTTTATTATTAGAAACAGGCAAATTACCTAATAGATCTCTCTTCGGTCCGATATCTTTTGCATTCCAGTTCCATGATACTTTTGAAGGCCAAAGAGTGAAACCTTCGTGGTGCTTGCTGGTCAGAACCACATATCTGAAACGAAGAAAAGAAAAAGAAACTAATAAGTATTTTCCTAAATATTGACAATAGGTGGACATTTTAAATTTTTTTTAAAAAAATCTCTCCTTTTTATTGAGAACCTCACATGTTCATTAACTGAATTTGTTCAAATTATTCGAAAAAAGACATTTATAAAAACAAGTAATATAAAAAACAATTTTTTTAAAAAATCAATACCTACTTTGAATATTAGGAAAAAGTTAAGAAATTTTTTATTTTAGATACTTTTTATTGAATAATTACAATTGTTGTTCTCGTGTTCCGCTTTTCAACTGAAGGAGGGGTGCAGTAGCTTCTGAGACTATGGACCCCTGAACACCCGAATGAATGACGATCACCTTTAACTCGGTACCCCCAGTGGTATAACTCTCGACATGGAGAACTTGGTGACCAGGTTCAAACTCGAAGCAGAAGAGATACGAATTCAAACCCCTACCAACCAGTCTATCCAGACCTAGCAATTGCAATTACTATAAAGGTGAAAAAACTAGTTTTTCATTAATAAATAAAAATTAATTAATTAACATTTGAAAATACTGTATTAACATCAAGTGTCATCCACTACAATTTTTTTAAAATTTACTTGAACTTGATTGGATGAATGAAATGTATTTTATTAGCGATTAAAAATTTGAACAAGATATATATATATATATATATATATATATATATAT
>JAOUZG010019159.1:28180380-28231515 GCA_026289955.1 Argiope argentata | reverse complement strand
ATTATATTATATTATATTATATTATATTATATTATATTATATTATATCTTAAATTATGTCATATTATATTATATTACAAATAGGTAGATCATTGCCTGTCACGTTTTATCTTTTTATTAATCTTTTAATACAGAGTTAATTTATCTTCAAACAAAAACATGGATTGTAGAAAATGGACAGAAATAGTAGAAATTTTAAAAAATTAAATTTATTGCAATTATTATATGGAAATATTTTTAATGCATCTTTAATATAAAAAGCAAACTATTAAGGTTACGGCTGCACGCCAATTAAATTTACAGAGCTACACCCCTCCCCCCCCCTTTCCCAAGAATTATATTCTTTTGAAGTTGCATTCCGATTTTCTCTCTAATTACTCATTTCTCTGCTCACAAAGTCTGATTCTCTGCACTTTCTTTTTTCACTCAAAGAGTTGGATGATCGATGAAAGCGAGGTAAGTAGAAGAGCAAAAAAAAAAGTGAAGTTGAATGCTGAATCAATAAGGAAGAGAAACGCCGGTCGTAGCTTTTCCCGGCATAAAAGAACACGATGTATATGACGGCTTAATTGATTCGAATACTGAAACAAACTTTCTATTTTTGAATTAAAAGGTATCGGAGTCAAAATTTCTTACAAGACATGCCTCGAAGCTCTAAAAACTGATTTTTTTTTACCAACATCCAAGGCGCGTCTGTCTTTTTTCCTCTCTCTTTTACGTTTTTTTCTGATTGTTTGTTTATAAATTTCGGTTTTGAATCTTCTTGTCTCATTGAAATCAAATTCGATTTTTTTTTTAATATTTATTTTCTATTCGAAAAAAAAGCTTTGTAGATAATTTTTTCAAACATTAAATGGATGAACATTTTTAAGAAAGAAGATGAATTGTTTTTGCGCTCTCTTCTTAAATTTTCAAAAGAAGTTGCAGGTTTCATAGAGCAAATGATTCAATAGACAAACTATTCTATGCTGGATTTTAAAAACAGTTCAATTGCCTTTAAACAAAAAAAATAACATTGAAATCTGGAATCACAAACTTCATGTTATCTTGCGAGAACATTATTTTTTTAAGTCCCATTTTATCAATCCGACTGAGAAAGATTGTGTTCACATATAACTCATATTTCAACCAATATTTAGAACAACATTTATCACCAACATTTAGAAAAGCGAGGGGTATTGACCATCTGAAAATCAATCGATTTCCGAAATTTTTATAGAGAGCAGAAAATATCTCATTGAAATCCAATTCAAACCACTATTAAACAATTCTGGGACTATCACAATACGGATGCGTCGATATATATAAAAATATGTTTTTTATCATGTCAGAACATGATGTTGTTTTGGGGATGAGGTTTTCGGTGTCAACAAAAATCCGTGGGCGAAAAATTAAAATTTTATTATATGCACAAGCCTCTCAAAAAATCAGCTTTTAAAAACACGTTGCCATCGCATTTACAAAAGCTCTGATTTTTAAAATATAAGTTAATGCCTACAGCAAATAAAACCTAGAAAGATGTCATTTTGAGCACTTGATTATATGAAATGAAATAAATAGGAAATGCTATATTTTTTAAGCAATAAATGCGAGACAGTGTTTTTGGATCATTTGCAATACTAAAGTGACTCATTCAATGAAACAAATGAAAATGAATAAAAATATCATTGAACTTGCACGAGCACGTGGTGCTTGGCCTCTCAAGAAATGATGTTCTGACATGATACACTGAGATATGCGTTACAGATTTAATTGTATTGTTTTTTTTTTATCTCAAAAACATTTGAGCTGCAAAATGTTTTCTGGAGATGAGAAAAAAAATTTTTTGTAAGAATCCGATTTTAACTGGATTGGAATGGTATTGTTTACTGTGCAAATGCATAACGACAAATGCATTGCACAATTGTCAATTTTTAGAAGGTGATTATTTTTTTCCATATCAAAATTGTATGTTAGAAATTTAGGCTATGTATCCCTAAAGTTGCAGTTTTTTTTTATTGTAAGTAAATATTTTTTTAGAATTGCTACTTTCTGAGAGAACTTGCCGTCACAGCATTAACGAAGGATCAATCATCCTTCTTATAGCATTTCAATATAAAAAATAGGTAAAATAATAGCAGAAAATTATTTTTTATAATTTCAGTTCACTCATGCAAAAATTTACGAAAGATTAAAAGGAAATCTGCTATGCACATTTCAATGTACCATATCAGAACATACTTTCTAGAAAGGCCAAGCACCACGTGTTCGTGCAAGTTAAATTATATTTTTATTCAATTTAATTGCTTCATTGGATTAGTCACTTTAGTATCGCAGACGATCCAAAAAACTTTGTCTCGCATTGATTGTTTTAAAAAATATTACATTTCCTATTTATTTCATTTCATATAATCGAGTGCTCAGAATGACATTCTTCTAGGTTTTATTTGCTGTAGCCATTAACTTATTTTTTTTAATCAGAGCTTTTGTAAAAGCAATGACAACTCGTTATGAAAAGCTGTTTTTTTAGATGCTCGTGCAAATAATAAAATTTTTTTTTTCATCTACGGTATGTTTTATTTCTCTCCTACGGATTTTTATTAATGCCACAAACCTCATTTCCAAAATAACATCATGTTCTGACACAATAAAATTGCTATTTTCTGAGATAAATAAATCAAATTTTCTATTGCATTAAACTGACAAAGTTAAAATTTCATAGTTAAAAATTAAAAACTGTGAATTCTAATATTTTGAAACAATTCTAAAACTGAAAAAAATATTATGAAGGCAATTTTGGAAAGAAAGAAAGATAGATAGAAAAATATATTTTAATAAAAGGGAAAAAAATATTTTTCATCTAGCATAAAGATTCACGAATTTATAACGAAAACAAATAAGTAATTGAATTAATGTTGTTTAATAATGTATAAGTCACAATCTAATTGAATAAAAACGATTTTTAAATTAAATGCAATTTATTTAAATCAACCACATTCCGTTGCAATTGTTACGAAAGAAAATGTTTCGATTCAAACAAAAGCAAATCGGTTATTACTTCCTACCTAAAAATATTTACATTCTTCCCACTCTTTTTCGTAGGTAGCAGGATTACTATATTTTTTTAGAATTACTTTTAGAAAAGCAAAGGTAGATACTATTAATGAACAATGAAAGCACTGCAATTGTATGTAGGCAGTGTAATTTTCAATAATTTTCATCGTCTATTAGTTGTTGTTGTTGTTGTTTTAATTATTCTTTAATATACAAAGCAATAATTCTAAGCTGTGTTCGTATGAAATTGAGTTCGTTTGAAATCAATACTGTTTTTGTAAAAAAGATTGCTAAGACAATGCGTCTTGTGTTACTGTGATTCCTGTTATTTGTTGGTTCGTTATTTTAGAAATTTATCTAAAGAAATTTCAAAGCTTATCCTGCAAAATGAACATCTTTGGTTTTCTTTAAAGAGAGAAAGTCATTTGCATTCTTTTGCTGATTTTTTTTTCAATTTTTTTATTCGCTATTATTTTGGAATAACAACATGAGGGATTAGAAGTTGTATTTTTAAAATCTGAGTTATTTCATGAATTTTGATTCTTCAGTGAATGACAGTAGTAATTTTTTTATTTAGCAACAAAAGAGCATTCTTTTATTTTTAACTTTTAATGAAGTGATTTTTAAAAGTAACGTATTTTTAAAATATATTTTAAAAATAATGCGCTCTAGAAGCGTGAGAATTTGGAATCCTTTGCATACTTTTTTCTATCACGTACATTTTTAAATTAAAACTATTTTATATTATACACGAAATCAAAAAGAAACATGCCTTTTCGAAAAAAAATCATATCTTAATAATTTTTGGAAAGGACAAAATCCATTGCTAAAAAAAACTTCCATTTGTTATCATAAATTTACTCTTGGATTTCATTATTTTTCTGCATAAATTGATGTATCTTTCAGTATATAATAAGCACAAGTTTTGCTCTGAATTTTGAGATCCATTGATAGAACCTGGATTAATCTGAATGATTTCCAAAACGAACTTTTTAAAAAATTCCCTCGCTTACTTTTTCCTTTTCTTCTTCTTATCTGTAAGTTCTTTTTTAAACTATATGTTTTATACGATATAAAATTTTACTTTCAGAAACACTTTCCATTTGAGTTGTACTATTTCTTTCTTTTTTTTCTCATTCAACGCCAACAATGTTCTCAAGAATAAAAAAAAAATTCAAACTAAATTCTATCACTAAAGCTTACGTCGTCGCATTCAAAGTGCTTTTTATATATATTCCGCATTAAATGCGAAGAATTCAGAGTATTCCAAAGAGAGAAAATTGCGTTTGTAGGAAAAGAAATGTAAAACTCTCTCTTGAAATTTGAACAGAAACGATAAATATATTTTTATTTCATGCTGAAATTTCTAAATTTAGAATCGTTAAAGAAAACAGATATGCAAAGAGATTCTTTCTGAAGAATCACGTAAATATTAGTGGCATAAAATCTGGCACATATTTTTATTTGGAAGTTTCTTATTTTTATTATATTTATAAGACATTGTTTTTTAAGTAGAGCCATGAAATCTCAATAAGATAATAATTCCTGTATCCTATTTGATAATTTTACAAAGGCATTGCTATATATAGAGATATCCATTATTTTTATTCTTTTGATATTTTAATTTCCCATTCAGCACTCAAAAAATACATTTAAAAATCCATTATTTTGGTTTCAAAATTTGAAATTTTATTTTAACCTTCTGAAACTGAAATTGAAGCCTGCAAACAAGATTTTTTACTAAATTATTACCATTTCAGAACATGATGTTATTTTGGGAATAGGAGTCAACACAAATCCGTAGGCGAAAAATTGAAATTTTATTATCTGCACGAGTATCTCAAAAAATCAGCATCTAACAACGTGATGTCATTCCATTTACAAAAACTCTGATTTAAAAAAATGAGTTAATGACTACCGGGAAAACCAAGAAAAATGTCATTTTCAGCACGTGGTTATGTAAAATGAAATAAATAGGCAATTGGATATTTTTTTTAATAATTAATGCGAGACAAAGTTTTTTTTATTGTTTACAATACTAAAAATAATTCAATGAAACAATTAAAATGAATAAAAATATAATTTAACTTGCACGAGCACGTGGTGCTTGGCCGTTCAAGAAATTATGATCTGGCATGATATATTGAAATATGCATCGCAGATTTAATTTTAATTTTTTTTATTTTATTAATATATATTTTATATAAAGTACGAGCTTGAAACAAATAGCAATGAAAAACAATTTTTAAAACCTTTCTGAAATCACAAATTATAAAGATTCTTAAACGAACATTTACTGTTTTCTAAATTTACGGAATTATTAGCATATTTATTTAGTTTTACTAACAAATTTGAAAGTTAAATATTTTATTAAAAAATTTACAAATAATGCAAAGTGCTAGATATTATTTCAAGGAAATTAATTTAAAATATAACAGCCATGACCTTCTTGGTTTATAAAGATAGAGATTGTATTAAACTCTAGCATCACACTTATAGGTAAGAATATAAAATAAAGAAATAAATTAATGAATAGTGAAATTTTCCTTATACCATAATTATTAATTGAAAAAGAATAATAGGATGTAAACACCTTAATGCCAGAATCAAATTTATAATTTATTAAAGGAATAAGAAAGTGCAAGCTGACAATTTGTAATTAGATGTAAGACAACGCTAAGAGTTATATCATGTGACATTGTTGTAATTAAGAACATGTACAAACAAAATGAAAAGAATAAGTGAATGTAATTGTACATCTGAAATGTTTATCATCATTTGAAATTTAAAAATGGAGTGTAAAGAACGTTTAATATGAGATTATATATGAAAAATTGATATTTAATGTGGTCGCCGAAGGCGGCTATTGTAGAATAAATTAAAATAGTTTGAAAACATGATTGCTTTTTTGAAAAAAAAAAACAAAAACAAATTTCTGTCTGTTTACTTTCAGTCACATGAGCAAGTCAAATCAAAATGAAAAACAACCTGAATATATTGTTGCAAACTTTGTAAATATTTGAATTCGTCTTGAAATATCTTAGACAGATCCGAAATATTCAGATTTTGGAGCAAAATTCACGCAATTTAGGTATGTTTTTTGGTTAAAAACGGCATTTCCATTGGCGATTATTTGGCGAGATTTGGCGAAAGATATATAGTTTTGGAAAATTCTATCCCTTAAGTTCTTGGACCATTATTAATTGAGATAGACTAGAACCATCCAGAGCCTTGGCGAAAGCCACAGATTTTCACTCCAAGTCAGGTATAAATACCACCGCCCCATTGAGCATTATTATTGGAGAATGTTGAAAACTTGAGCGTTAGTCTAGTGCACAGAAGCTGTTATCTGTCTGAGCTATTTGAGACTCTGTGTTTGGAATTTGTTTTCTATTGTATTAGCTGAATTCGAGCTGCATAATTGTAACTCAAACTTCTGTAATTCCTTGAATCTTCTAGAGATTTCTACGACATCTAAACGTCTTGTGATTGTCGAGAGATTGTTTTATCAACTCTCAATCTGCACGAACCCCGAAAACAATACATTCAAAATGAAATAGGAAACATTGATTAAAAACATTCGATTAGATTAAACTAAGCAAATCATATGAGATATTAAACAAAAGAAATTATCTCCTTTCATGCATTATCGTTCATTGTTTATACTAATAGCGATTATGCACTTTTGCATCTAATAGAAAAACCACATTCAGCAAAATAAAAATTCACTCTAAAAATGATAAATGAAATGATTTTCTTATATACAAAGTATGCAAAAAGAAAATATAATAATCAAATTTTTCAACTTTAAGATGTTCTGATAAACATGTTTCGACTTATATTTGTCTGAATATGAAAACAAATGTTTTAATAACACTTTAAAATAGATGGATGGAATTTGTTATACATGCGCCAAATTTCTGGAATTCTATCAAATTTTAAATAAAATGCATTAAGAAAAAGTTTATTCAATCAGCTATCCAAGTGCAAATGAACACGATCATTTAAAAACTTTAAAAAGCTAGGTTAAGGAATTTTTTTTCACAGATTTCAAATCTATGCAGTAAATTTTTGCAAAATTTAAATTAAATCTGTCCAATGATTGCCGTGGGCCATTTTGCACTTTCTCATGCATTGAAACATGATAATTTAAGAATAAAATTCCATTAAGGTATGAAATTTGAAATGTGATCTTATGATTCCAATTATATTTCTGTGAAGTTTTTATTTTTATGCATTGTAGGAATAATAAGCCAAAAGTATATTTGATTTATAGGTATGTATGTGCATAAAATTTTTGTAAGAGACTAATCGCATACTAAGAAAACGGATAATAATTGCAAGCTAGATTCAAGTCTAAGTTTGATCTTTCATCATTATTATTCATCAGTGGCAAGAATTAAAAACTCAGTACTGACTTCATTTGGTACTATACATAGAAGCCTATAATTCGCTAAATGAAAATAACACTCAGAGCATTCGTGACTTCATTTTGAAATATTCGAAAATATGCCTCATGTGCGATAAAAAGCACACAAAACATTACGAAAAAGCAAATTATTTCATTTGTTTAAATTTCAGGGAGAAGTAAAAAATTTTCTTCTTACAGACTAGTAGCTTTTATCCGCGGCTTCGTGCGTGTGAAGAAGTAAACAACTAACCTAAAAACAATTTATTTGCAGTGTGTTCCCAAAATAAAACAAAACAACAAATAAGTCCGTATTTCTTTAAAATCAAGTCAAGTCTATTTTATTTATCGATCGAGATTGAGATAGCTACAACAGTATTACACAAATAATTTTTTAAATGTTAATTAAAATTAAAATATAGTTGTCAGCAATTACAATAAACTGCACATGCTTGAATTCCCAATGCCAATTGGAAAAACGCAAATACATGAACTTTCTACGGCAATTGGGGTAACGCAATTTTTAATTTCCTTTATTATGTTTTATTTTAATTCAAAAATAATTTTAAATGAATACGAAAAACTATTAATTAACAATGATTAATTTTAAATGCATCAAACAGTAAGAAAATAAACAAAATCTTTTGAAATAATCGGTAGAAGGCTTGTTAAGTCTAACCTCATAAGCATGGGGAAAAACAAACTGAAGTCTTACTTATTTGGATGTGAGAAAAACATTTTTTGCAGTAAAGTAGTTTTTAATTAATAAAAAATTGACTACTCAATTAATCGTAATAAATAGTAGCGTATGTCCTATTCTAGACTATAATCTATCTCTGGGCTAAATTTCATTGAATTTCCTTCAGCTGTTCTGGAGTGATTGACTATCTAACAACCATCCATACTTTAAAATTTATAACAGTATAGTTGACTGCAGAAATTTCTTTGCCCAATGACTTTTACTTTAATTTAATACATTATTTTGGGAGACATATATCTAATTTTGGGCCTTGACCAGATGACGAGGATCATTCCTAAATAGGAACATTATTTTCAAAAATACACACCTGTGAAAGAAAAAATGACCCTTGATATCAGATTTAATCTCAATAAGCCCATATGCATAGCAGATTGTTTTAAAGCTATTTCATATTTATAAATGCTATTTTCTCAAAATCTAAAGTTCAGCAGAATTTGTTTTTAAGAGGAACCTAATAAAATGAAATCTAAAACGTGTTTTTTGTTTAAATTTTATAAAAAGTTATAGTTAAAAAAACAATAATATTTTCCCAAAATATTTGCATTTTCTTAATAGAGAATGGGTTATCAATTAATTTAGAATTATTTTATAATTGCTTCAAAAATATCTAATGAATACTTATTTTTAAAAAAAAATTAGAAAAAGTTGAACATTCCATGCTAAAATCTAAACTTTCAATTTAATTCCAATATTTTAATAAAGGATAAAAATAAAGCTTATTTTTAATTCAGGAACTAGGCAACATATTTCTAAAAATCTCAACAAAATTTTAAAAAACATCATTTAATAAACCACTAAGCAAAAACAGTTGTGCACTATATGTCTTTTCAGCCAAAGGAAGCTTTTTTCCAATTTTTAAAACAATTTTGTCATTCAACAAGTATATTTTGGCTTAATAAATAGTTTTTGGGTAAAAATTTAAAGATATAATCATTTTAGAGCGGGTTTTTTTTTTTATTTATCCCGAACGTAGTCACACATTTTATTCACCAAATTTTCTTTGACATGTTGTAACGATAAAACAAGTAATGTAACATATGGTCACAAAATAAAATAATTAATGAAAAACGGAATAAAAAATAAACTGAGCTAATTAAAGTTCATTTAGTTTTAGATTATAATTTTATAAGACTTTCAATATCATTTTAACTGAACTAATTAAACTTATTTATAAAATAACTAATTTTATAAATAAAATTGAGAAAATAACTACAATATGCAAAAATTATTTATTAAAAATTATAAAAATCTGGGAAACACAAACATGGTATAGGTAGTTATTAGATTTTATTCTTCCTCTTTCTTTATCTTAACTCACTTCTCTTAAATATAATGACCCTCTTAATCTCACATTTTTATCTACCTTTTTTCTTATTAAGGTGTCAATAAAACCTTCCATCTTTAGTTTCAAGAGAGATGTGTTCTTTTTTTTTATAATATGAAAATTAAGTTGGGAATTTTATTTTCCTCCTTAATTACAATCACATTTTTATCTTCAGACAGTTTCTTTCTAAAATCTACATAATCTTTTAAGCCCTTACTATTTTTTATTCAGGTTTAGTTATGAACTATTTCAAATGGAACAAGATCTTAAACGCAGTGAAGCATCATAAAATAAAATTATATTTATTATATTTTCATTCTATGGAATATTTTTACATGATTTGGCTTGTTTGATTTTATGAAGCAAAGACCAGATTATTTCAATATGAAAAAATAAACTTTTAAACTATCGTTTATAAAATAGTTAATATTAAATAAATTCCTTGATATTTTATAGGCAACGTTAATTTATTTCATTTTATTTAAATTTCTCGATTTTTTTATTGAATTTTCGAGCAACTAGCAAGCTTAATATCGATATTTTTCATTTTCTTCCAATGTGCATGAACAACAATTTTGTCGCATTTCTTCCGTTGCCATCTTTCCTGTCATAAATTAAGGATCAGTAAATGTCAAACGATTAATTTAGAACTTTCGTTTTAGGAATGTTTTATGAATTAAGATTAAATTAAGAATAAAATGAATATTAAAAATTAATTACCTAAAAATTATAAGAATTATATTTTTTCTGAATTAGCTATGTAATAATTCAAACATTCAGAACTGTTTTTAGTTTTTTCATAATTAAAGAGCTGACGAATTTTTAGTTTTTTCACCCATAGGAGTGGATTTACCGGTTGTTAAGTTATTAAAAAAGAATGCATTTTTAAAATTCGCCTTAATATGTAATAAAATTAAATTTTATGTATTTGTTATTATATTTTATTTCTCGCACAAATTAAAGTTTAATACGTAGGAAAATTAAAAAGCAATTGAAAATCCGACATCGGAGTGTCCAAAAAAACTATTTTTTCATCTTCATTTTAATATTGGAGAAATCGAATGATTAAATGCTTTCCTAGAACCATAAAAGTTGTTGGAATTAAAAATTTAAAATATATATATAAAATTTTAAGTAAAATTATATGATTACAAAATTAGTAACAATAGAAATTCAGATTTTTAAGTTTTAAAGTAATGTAAAGAACATTTTTGGATGGTAATACCTGGCAAATATATATTTAAGAAACACCAAAATTGAACTTTTTAACTATTTTATATTTCAATAAACTTTTAATTTTGAAAAGAAAAGTTGATCTCCTTGTTTTAAAGAGCAGTTTAAAGAGCATCTTCAAGATCAGGCAAAAGTTGTAAATAGATAAATAAATTTAAGTCTTGAATACCAAAAAGCTGTACTATGCGATTTTTATCATTATTACATATTACAATTATGCATTTTAAAAATCTCCGGATCCGAATTGTTCCTTTATGGAATTGATTTGTTTATCGATATAAAAGATAACTCCAAAGGGGGATGTTCTAGACTAATGAGATTTGGTATGTTGATCTACATATCAAAATGGTTGATATATATCAACTTTTGGCCAAAATATAAGGACGTGAAGTTAATGTATTCATTCTTATATATCTAAAAACCTTAGAAAGGTAGTTGAAATCTATAACCTGCATTTATCAAAAAAATTCAAAAGAAGTCTTTACCTAATCCATTCAAATATTGGTTATTTATTCGATACTTAAATCTCTACCATACATAACAAAGATAATCACAAGAAGGCTGAAAATATTCTTTCCATAGAAATCGAATGAAGTTTTCAAAGCTTATTTTTGAACAGTTTATAACAATCATGAAATCCATTTATATTGATAAAATGTCTATTATTTATTAAAAATAGAAGATAAATTAGTTTAATTTAACATTTACACCAATTCAAATTTGACCCAGCCAATTACTGCTAAAAAGGAATGAGCCGGCTTTCTAGCAAATAGGTAGCGCGTCTTCCTGCGTGTTCTGGGAATCCCGATTCGAGCATGGTTGTTCTTCCGTGTGCTATCTGCGAGATGTGTGACTATGCCCCCTGTAAAAAGAGGCTGTGCAATCAAATGTGGTGAGTGTGTAGCTAAGTCGCACTCTTGGCCCTAGTTGGCATTACTTCGGTTTAAATCTGCTGCTGTATCAGTGGGGGGGGGGGGCTTGCCCATTGCAAGTGCCATAAGTAACAACAAAAAGGAATGTGTCCATCTAATAGAACTAAAGAGCTTATCAAGAATTAGATAGTTTTTTTTCTCCTGTGAATATCTACTTTGACATAAATGAATTCTTTCGATTTTAATTATTATGCCCATACAATTATATTAATATCTGTAGGTTTTTACGTTTTTTCTTTTGAGTAAATGTTTGAAAAGAAAACATTGAAATGCATTTATGGGCAATTTTATTTGTTGATTCATTTATTTGTTTAATTTCAAGAAAAATACATGATTAATAAATGTCTTCACACATAGAATTCAAGATTGATGACTTTTCAAAATTTGATTCATCGAATTTTGAAGGAAACAAAGGAATTAGAAGAAAAAAGAACTGAAACTTTTGGACAGAAAATCGATAGAATAAAAGTATTTTAGGTTTATTCTAGTCTCTCTCTATTTCACCAACCATTCAACGCAATTTATTGAAAAAAAGAATCAAGTCGTGTAAAAATGGTTTTTATGTCGTTGAAACTTTATCCTATTAATAAAAGGGAGCTCGAAAAATCGTCTTTAAAATTTATCTGGTAAAACGGTTGAAACTCAGGTAAAATTTAAGTGAATAGTGACAAAATTATGTGATAAAAATATTTGATGGAATAAGCGCAGTGGTGTCAATATTATCACAACAATTAATATTGTTAAAAATTGGGTTTGTTTATTTTTGAAAATTGTATTGCAAATAAGCAAAAGAACTCCATGGAAATAAGATTAGTATTACTAGCATTCAAATATTATGAAAATGATTTTAATGCTATTATAACTTTTCAATTTATTGGTAAAATGATGAAAAACTTAAGGCAAAGTATCTACATTTTTGGTTTATTGACCGATCTAAATTCAACGATTTCTTTTATAAAGCATTATATTCTGTTTCTATTTTACAGTATTTTTCTTACGCAATTTAATGAAATTATACCTATTTAGGAACATTACCGTATTAAAATCTGTAATCATCGAGTATTTAAAAAAAATCAGTATGTTTGATCACTTATGAATTTAATTCTGAAATAATTAGCCTTCGAATTAATCTCAAAGCCTCTCCCTCACCCATCTATATAGCTAATGATTCCGATCTGGATATTTTTTATATAGCACTCCTACTTAGTAAATGTAATCGTCAATAGTTAAATTATTCTTGAGGAATTTTTTCGAAAGAATCCATACTTTGAATGTTTGTATGAAATCTTAAATACATGAAGTATAATTATCTCTTGTAATCTTGTCCATTTTTGGATCATATTCCTTTAAGAGAATTTCATTTGCTTGATGTTTTTTGCTTCATATCTTCTTTAAAATCCTTGTCAATGAATGAATCAATGGCATACATTATAAAACTGTTCTACATTATTCGGAAACAAGTTATATAATCAATTTTTAGAGAAATTATACGATAAATGAAATCAATATCCTATTATTTTCTTGTCGGTCTTTACAAATATTATTGCATATTAGATCTTGGCCCTACTTTTGAAACTACAATTGCAATAATCATTGCCCTTTCTTATATAAAACGGAATTAATGCAATATAATTTCAAATATATGCATATATCAATTGAAACAAAAGGAAGAAAAAGAACTTTGCAAATACAATATTTAATATGAAAAACATTTCGGAATATGATAAGATATTAAATCTTAAACTAAAAGAACTCCATATTTCTTGACAGCAGCTATTTAAATATAAAAAGAAAAAAAAATTTTAAAAGTATAATTAAAGTAAAAACTATTGCAAAACATTTTAAAGGGCATATTATATAGGAACTATATTTTCTGTCAGTAAATGAGCTTCACTCATTTCCGAAATTCTACATTTGCACTAATAAAGAATATTATATCTTTATATTTAAAAAATTTTAAATATCACTACACTGTTTATTTACACTATCTTTGCTCAAATAACAGCACTCAATGCGTAACTGCTTGTCAGTGTTTAAACTAAACCTGATAAATTATGTTTTAATTGTGATATTATATTATTTTAATTTTTTAAATCATAAAATTTTATATCTAGTTATGCTACTTTAGCATACATTTGTAAAATTTTTTACTATTATATTTAATATCTACTAATATTGTTTTTAGTAGTTATTTTGTAAATTGTTTGAACTTTTTTTTTCTACATTTCTTGGCAGAAAATCCAAAGAAAAGCATCATCAAATCTCATTTTAAGATTAAAATTCTTCATGATAATTATAACAAATATTTTAAGACTCCCGAATAAAAATATTACCATTACATTTAATATATCATCTACTTACTTGGCACCAGATGCTTCAAATATTTCGGCCCATTTGTCAGGATCATAAAATTCAGCAGTAAATTGCGGTGCGAATTCGGGATAGGTAAAATTAGGCTTAAAATTCCTGTCCATAAAATCCACAAAACCGGTTTCGTTTTTCGACCAGTCTTCCCAAAACCATTCAGATCCATAGCCAGGAACAGAAAACACACCCCAGTGTATAAAAATTCCAACTTTTACTTCATCAAACCATGAAGGTAATGGCCTCGAATCGAGAGATTTCCAGTCTGGAGTGTAGTTAGATTTGACAAGCGATAAGGAAAATAATATCATTGCAAAACCTACAAAACTTTTCATTGTTTTGTCTTCTAAAATGCACATAAATAACGATATTTCCTTTTTTCACTTTATATAAATAGTTTCACTTTAAAATGATGATGGTTTTCGAATTAATTCGAGTAAATAGACAACGGATTATCAGCTGTGAAGTTGTAGAGGGATAATAACAATCCAAGTTAAGATTCTGATATCAAACCTTTGCCTTTAGATTATTTTCGTTCATTCCAGTAAGTACACACAGAACGAGTCTTCAGATAAGACATTACGCAATACAAGCACATGAAAGAAATAATGACTGATATCGACGAAACGATTATCATTTCAGTCACGGGTTGAGGTTAAAAGAAAATTCCAGTTTCATTTTCGAGATATATACTAAATAAAAAATGTGATTTTATATAACGTTTTGTAAAAGTAATCTTTACATAATCATATCCATTTAATACCTTATATTTACAGTTTTAATTTCTAAAAAAGTTGAAGGGTCATTTTCTACATCACTTATTACTGACGACTTGATTTTGCCCTTTTTTTAAAAAAAATTTTATATTGTTACTTACGTTTCTTAGTGTGCCAAAAATAGTCGCCTGTCCCAGTTTAATTTTTTCAAAAAAAAATCAAAAAGTAGTACTTTACTGTATTTTCCAAGCGGAATAAAAGATTACCAAAGTCAACTTCTTGAATCATTACAGAATTCTTATTTCATATGAAAGCTCATGGACTTAGTTCAAAATGTTCGGCTGAATCACCTTTTCAACATTTTTGAGCAATCTTATTAAGTAGTACTTTCACAGATACACCAGGCTCAAAAATAGAAGTTTTCTCCATTTTTAGCACCATTTAATTTACAACATTACTGCTCAAAGGAATCAGAAGTATTAAGTTTAAGAAGAATATCAGCTCAAGATGCAACATACACAAGATTTCTTATAATGGTATCAATATATTGCTCATATATCGAAGAAAAGTTCAAGATTCCACATTAATCAATTTTTCGGAACTAAAAAGGACTGAATTCAACAATGGAAATACCCTAATAGGTTATGAGTTGCACGATAATTACATTCTGAAAAAAATTTGCCTAGGCTAAAACATGTGAAATGCAAGAATAATACAAAATTCCACTAATATGGAACACAACCAGTTTTTGGTCAGTAAATCTGATGTTAAATGCTGCTAATTGTATTCACATTTGATAAATTTAACTGAAGCAGTGTCACTTTATTAACTCGGTTTAATTGCTCCAGAAAAGATCTTTGAAAATGGCGCAAGTGAAAAATCGCCAAATAATGTGGAATTCCGTTGACTGTTTTGTCGCAAAGTACCACATAATCTATGCAGTAAAATTATAGATTTCTCAAACTTATTTTTATTGAAATTGATTCTCAATAAATCTGTTCGTCTATTCTACCGAATGCCTTGTGAACTCAATAACTCAGATGTAATTAAACAAGTCGAACTTGGTATGTAGTCGCCTTATTAAATTAGTGGATTAAATTTTGCATTCAATTCTTCACAAATCAGTACCTTTGCGAACATGAAACTCAAAAACTCAAAGAACCATATCTATGATTAATGTATGTGACTTTTTCTCTAAAATTGTAGACTTAAGTCAAGTCTTGATATGAATAGAGCACATAAAGAGATACTAATCCAAAATGCATTATCAATTTTTTTTTCATTGAGTACTTTTTTCGCGAAAAATCTCCCAATAACGTAGAATTTCGTGGACTGTGTTGTCATTCGCTTCGCTTGACGACTCGACATGCGTTTAGTTCATAGTTGGTGAGATTTGCGCCCATCTAATGGAAAAGTACCCTTCATTGCATTATGATTTAAAGCTAACGAAAGTCCTTAGAAAATATTAAGGGGGAAAAGTAAATTAGTAATATGGTATAAATAGGTTTTAATAGTCTAAGTATAATAATTTCGCCAAATTATAAAAATATATTCAAATGCATTATTATTTATTTTGAAAAATTTTGAAGGTGTGAATCATATGATATATAGTTTGACGAATGAAGTCTCCAAATTAGTGAAATATTTTCCTGGCGCTTATTGTTCATCGCTACAACCGAAAAGTACCTAAAAAATAGTTTAATGCTCTTTCCTCGTTCCTTAACTCAAAGGCTATCATTCATTTGCTCTTATTTGAACAAAACGCACGTAAAAATACATTTTTTTATCCAAATGCAAAATTATATTTTACTTATTTTCTCGTACTATTGAGGATTCAGATTTCATAATCACATATTCCATTTCACTACTTAATATCTCATTGCTTTTCCTAAAGTTAAGAATAATTAAATCTCCTTGAAACCTTTTTTTAGTTCAAATTATTAAGTACCTTGTCTAGATTTATTGCTTACAGAATTTCGACACAAAAATGCTCTGTCATCCTCGGTGTACGTTTTTGAAGTCTTCTGGTGAAACAGGGGATAACAACCATTGTTGCTATAAATCACAATACCTTACTTATTTCATGCTCAAGTTTTGGTGAAAATATGGCTCACCAATTTGACTTTCAAAAGTTCTGAACAATTTTATTAAGGAAATAGATTAATGTAATATTTTGTCTCTATAGAAGGGCAGCAAATTAATATTTTATTTCTTCTTTTACAAATTCGTATCTAGTTAATATTGTATTTCTCTTTTCATAAATAGACAACAATATAATATTAATGAAATTCGTTTTAAAATATGTAAATATGATGCCATGCTTATAGAAAAATCCACAACTCTACGTAATAAATCAATTAATACAAAAGGTAAAAATAATTTAATCTACCACACCTTTATATTTAAAGATTTTTGAATGATAATATTTACAGCCTGACATATTGTCTCTTAAGTGCAAATTGAATGATGAAAAACTCATTCTAAAATTCTACACGACTAACCATTCATCCTATAGCAATCCAATTAGACATTATTTCATTTTAATGTATACGTATTCATTGAGAAAGTGTTTTGAAATTTAAAATAGAGCTTTAATTTAAAAAAGTTGTCAAAATACTCATGTTTTTTTATATTTAATTTCGAAGCATGTTATTTCACAAAAATCATTTTACGCCTCTTCAAAAATTCAAAAAATAATTTAAATCGATTTTATTTCTGAGCAACTTTTACCCTTATTTCAATAACTCTTGAAATATTTCTCAATATTTCAAGAGTTTGTGGCATTTTTTCTTTTTCATTACGATATCTACATACTGCATATTACAAATATTCTAAACACAATTTTGTTAGCACGTTATAACTGTTATATAGATAATTAATCCTATAAACAAGTAATATAAAAAAAACAATTTTTTAAAATCTATTCCTACTTAGTTAATTAGGAAAATTTTATTTTAGTTACTTTTTATTTAGTAAATACAATTGTTGTTGTTCTAGTGTTCCGTTTCACAAAGAAAGGAGGGGTGAAGTAGCTTCTGACGGTATGGAGCCCTGATCACGCATTGGCAAAAGTCTGACTTCAAGCTCACATACGTCACAAAGCCTTTTTAAGGGGCGGACTTCATTCATTGATGAAGACCGAATTCATTTTTCATATGCCGTAATTTAGATATAAAACAGAAAACGATAACCTATGATCTAGTATCCCAATGGTATTACTCTCCACATGCAGAAACTTGTGACTACAGCAGATTTAATGTCCACCACACACGGAGAATGTTCGCCTGGCAGTTTCGAACTCGTATCCCAAGGGATTTGAAACCAATGCCCTTTCAAATAGACTATCCCGGCCTAGCAATTACAATTACTATAATTAATTGATCAAAAAATTGTACTAACAATGAATTTTCAACACCAATTGAGAATTCAAAACAAATAGTGGCCACGCAAAATGCTTGAATTTTCTATGGCAATTGGGGTAATGCAATACAGATTAGAAATTTTTTATTTCCTTTATTTGTATTATTTTAATTCGAAAATACTTCAAAATAAATCTGAAAAATCTATTATTTAACAATGATTTAATTTTAAATGCATCAAACATTAAGAAAATGAACAGAATCGTTTGAAATATTCGGCCAAAAACACCTTAAGCCTGACCTCATTGGCTTGGAGAAAAAACAAACTGAATTAGTTACTTATTTGGAGGTGGAGAAATGAATACTTTTAGTGAGAAATTTAGTTTTTAATCAATTAATTAAAAATTAATGAATTAATATTTGAAAAAAAGTATTGACATCAAATATCATTCACTACAAAAAAAATTTACTTGAACTTGAGTGAATGGATGAAAAATATTTTATTAACGGTTGAACATTTGAACAAAATCTATATACATATATAGGGAGAGTGTGAGCTAATAGTAGGAATTGAATAAAACGTGAAGTACTAAGTCTACGATATTATTGGGTTACAATTCATATAAAAATCTATGCATCATAAAAATTTATTAAAGCAATAGTAAATAATAAACTTACTCAATTATAAGGTATAGAATTTATTATAAGCTTCACTTACTTGGCGCCAGATGCTTCAAATATTTCCGCCCATTTGTTAGGATCGTAAAACTCAGCAGTGAACTTAGGTCCGAATTCAGGATAAGAAAATCCGGGTTTGAAATTTTTTTCCATGAACTTCACATAATCCGTGGATTTTGAGTTCCAGTATGACCAAAACCATTCAGATCCAAAACTAGGTACAGAAAACACACCCCAGTGGAGGAAAATACCAACTTTAGCTTCGTCAAACCATGCTGGCAGTGGTCTAGCATCTAATGACTCCCAGTCCGGTGTATATTTACTTTGAACCGAGCATAAAAGACTTATTACGAATAAAATTCCCGTAAGATACTTCATTGTAGTTATTTAGGCCTACGACATATAAATTCGACTCCTTTTTTTCAATTTATATATGCGATATTTGGAAACATCTGATGTTATCTTTGCATTTAATCATTTTATAACACAATGCATTATCGATAGCGATGTTTTTCCCCTGTTGATATCGAACTGACTTGCAACATAAAATCTCAAAACTTTGCTCTCAAGCAATTACGTCTTTCGAAACGAATATAAACTAAATCGTGAGATAAGGCAACTCTTTTTTTTTCCTTTTAAACAAGTAAATCAGTATTCAATCTTTCACTTCTTTTTTACTTCATTTATCGAAAATAATTAAAACAAAAATCTATTTTCAATCATGTATTATGAAAGAAAGGGTACTTTAAATTACATTAAATAAATGGTATCTGAAATCAAGTGGGCTTAGAATATTAGATACAGAAATAAATATAGAATATGGAATATTATAAATATTATTCTATTCTATTAAATATAGAATATTATATTATGGATATAAATTTTTATATCTTCTAACTATTAAAGATGGGTTATGTGAATTTCGATCAAATTGAAGCAAACGTTTAAGCCTGATTAATAATTAAAGACATAAATCAAAAAATTTATAATTTTTCGTCGAAAAATGACTGATACATAAACAATAAAATTGTAATAAGAAGATTTAAGTTGCATGAATTTTCAATATCCACACTTCTTTTCATTCAAGAATGAAGAATGTTTTTCAAACTGACATTTTGATATCTTTTCCTGTTTTTCTTTAAAAATACGTATCTTTTTCTTAAATTGTAGGCAAAAATAAAGTTCCTAAATCTTTTATAAATACATTTCACATATATAGATTTAGAGAAATATTATTTTATTTATCTATTCTCTTAAATTTGCTAAAATATATTCACCAGAATCAAATGCATTGTTTATCTTACTTCCTAAGATTTAAAAATTCCTCAAAAAAATACGAAGAATATTCTAAAGGAAGTAAAAACATTAACTAATAAAATTGTTGCCATCGTAGTATTAAAATGTTTGTGGAAATAATGTACGAAAATCAGATGCGCAGACGATTTTTTTAAGTATTTTATTAGAGAGAAGCAGATGCTATCATAATTTTAAAAATCAAAAGAAAATTAATATTCATTAATATTAATTCTGTTAATGTTAATATAGCTGTGTAAATGCAATCTCTTAGCACCAGTCTTACATTAACTAGTATTCTGCAAGCATCGATTGTTCAGTTACTGATAATGTAATCGATATTTTTCTTAAAAAATTGACTGATTTATCGATATTGTCAATAATCGGTAAAAGGCTTATTAATAAAACTTTTCAAAACACTGAACGACAGTAAAATATTTTAAAAGCTTTCATCACTTTCGAATGCTTACATTTAGTGAATAGAATAACACAATTACAAGCTGGAAATTCTGAAAATACAGCTATATCTTATTCTACAAAAAAATAGATATCTTTTTAAAAAAACTTTATAATGCTTATAACAGGTAGCGCAAAAATTTAAAATTCTGTGTCATCATTATTGAAATAAAGCTCTATTTTTCAATTTAAAAAACAAAAGCCTAAGAATTAGCATATTTTATAAAACGGTTAGGTGATATTTAGTGGATATTTTGATTTCATGCTGATAATATACATTCTTTTTAAGTTTTATGATTCAAAACTTGGGTTGGCAATGCTGGGTTACTAAAGTATAAGATCGTGAATTCAATTAGATAAAGTTGATTTCTTTTTAAAAAGTATAAATTAAAAATTATTTGGTCACAATAATATTTTGTAATTTCATTAATTATATACGAGAAGTGTTGAATTCAGAACGGCTGTAAAAGCATTCATTGAATTCATCTGAACTTGAAAGAATTGGATTTATAGCATCAAAGGCATTATCTCTCGTTTCCAAATGAGGAGAGCAAAAACACAATAGCACGCACAAACAAACAAATTGAAGTTTCAGTCAGAAGTTCCGCTGGTGTGATTTAATTCATTTTCAAGGTACTGCAGTTCCAGGGAAAAGATGAGATACAAAATGACCTCATCTTGCCCCTGGAATTGTAGTATCTTAAAAATGGATTAAATCACACCAGCGGAACTTCTATGCAACTGTCATCTGATTGAAATTCTACTGAAATTTGTATGATGGTTTGCTTGCATTTGACTGTTGCCATTCGCCAACAAACAATAAAAGCATTTTTGTGCCACATACGTTTGCTTATTATTATTCAGATTATCCAAACGGCAGTCTATTATTTCTTGATTTTTATAAACTTTTGAAAAGTGATAATTACTATGGAAATTAATCTAGCTCATATCTTTTACGCCCTCCCTGGATGCGCAGCACACAGTAACTTTGACTCATCTCCCTTTCTACAAAACTGTCTCGTTTTCGTTATTCGTGTAATATAAATGCATGAGCACAAATGGTAATAATTTTTTTTAAAAATTGGTCTAAGGAATGTAAATATTTAGGAGTCATTTTAGACAGTAAATTAACTTGGAAGCCCCACTTAAATATCTAATCAACAAGTTTCGAGACCTAACTCGTAAATTATATCCCTTAATCTCTCGAGATTCCAAAATGACTAGGAAAAATAAAATACTTATTTACACCGCCTATTTACGTCCAGTAATTACATATGCTTGCCCAGTGTTGGGTTAGGCGCCTAAATCAGACCTAATCTTAGTTGAAAGACTGCAAATCAGATTTCTCCGAAACATCTGCAAAATGCAATGGTATATGCCAAGCAAAAACATGTACCTTGCATTAGATTATCCCCCACTGAAAAAATTTATTTAAAAACTTGCGGAAAATTTTTTGTTGACCTAGAAAAAAGTAAAAACGAAGCCATCCTAAATATCCCCAGATACACGCCGAACTTTAAAATCAGAAGACCCAGAAATATCTTACTTTAACTTTACTTCATTACCAAATTATTCTAACTTAACTTAATTTTTTTCTTCTCATATCTAAAAAACTTCATGATGATAACGTTCCCGCCTTCAGTTCTAAGTCTAAAGTTCCCACAAGGTGCATAACTCCACGTTCACCACCCCTAAATAGCCAATCAAAACCCGTCCTGACTCTCGTCACCTCACTCACCCCTACTCTTCAACAGCTACTATAAAAGTTCCAAAAGCATTTTTCCAGTCCACTTCGTAGATGACCACGGCAGTAAATGATCGCAACGAGGAAGCACTACAGCATGACCAGGGATAAGCCCCTGCCGTGGCTAGGTGCCCCAAGAAATCAACCACCGTAGTAATAATTTTAAAATTACTTATTACAATTGAATCTGTCAATAGTCTTGACCGATAGAAATATATCAATAGTATAGATTTTTCCCATAATATCGACAGTTCAGTTAATAACGTCAGCAATTCAATATTGTAAGTTTCATTTTGATAGGATCGATTTCTCTATTGATGTATAAGGAACTCAGCCTGCTGTTAACTCTCTTCATTATTAAGTTTTTATGAAACCAATTTTAAATAATATGTAATGAAAATATTTTGAAAACTAAAGTGAAACACAGAAACAGAATTAATTTGTGAATTATCTGTAAGATAAAAACAATTATATAAAGATATTAGAAAATGGAGTTTTAATTGAAATGTTATTTGAGTTGAATCCAATGGCATATCCACCATTTCTCATTAATAAGTTGTTATTTTGTTATTGTTACTGAATAATATTAGTATAATATCACGCAATAGTATATATATATATATATATATATATATATATATATAATCAACTTTTTTTATTTCAACCTTTTTAATCAATATAATATATATATTAATCAACTTTTTTAGCAGTTGACAAAACTTATAGCTATGACACAAAAGTAAAGATACTACGAAAAATTGCTTTTGAACAGTCTTCAGAAAGCATATACTGTTTCACGGATAAACTTTTTATTCTTTATGTGAATCAAAGATATAGACATTTCCGATTACCACTGATTCCGAATTGTGAAAATAAAATGCTCAAAATAACAATGTCTTTTCAGCTCCAAGTAATTATTTAATGTTATAAATGCATTACCTTGATTAGTAACCAAACCTTGGATGTAAAGAATTTATTAGATAAGAAAATATTTGGATCAATAGATTTTTTTTTCTTAGATAAAAGACACTTGCTTTTAAAGGCTCGCTTTATATTTCAAATTACTTTTAGCGTGGAGTCAAATCGCATGACTTCTTGGTCATATGAAAAAGGCAGCAGCATATGTCATCTATCAACGAACTTCATTTTGTCTTTTACAACTTTTTGATTCACGTCTGATTTTTATTCTTCAAGGTTCCAAAATGAAATTGATCTATAGCATAAATTAATACGCTGATCAAAAAAGCTCCCTTTTTAAAAATGAAAGCGAAAGTTTGCAAATGTATATACGTGTGCTTTAATTAAATAAAAGTTTAATTAGAATTTATTTAATTGAAAAATTCCTGTTTGAAATCTGTAAACAAAGTCCTCTAAATTAGGAAATATATACAGTCAGGTCAATTTTTTTAGGGGAGAATGCACATACATTTAATTTAGAATATACTTTTAATTTTTATCGGCATATTTGAATTCAATTAATATGTTAGTGGATGCACGAATCTCCCGCTGGAACTATTTCTTATGTTGATTCTGGTAACCCAGGTGATGGAATGGTGTCGGATTTCATTCCCAACCATTATATATTTGCATCAAATAATCCTCACTATACACAATAGGATTCTAATAGGAGAATTCTAATTTTTGATTCTGCATCATATTTGTAATAATTTTTTGAATTTTATTCAGGGTTCAAATTCTTATTTTTCAAAGTAGAAATTGAAATTTCATAGAAAAATTTCAATACAAATAGTCATTTTTGTTATGTTCTTGTTTTTAGGGGCACTTGCCATGGATAAACTTAGCCGACTCACTAGCGTGTTTTAAGCCGAAAGGAGCGTCTCTTGTCCTGAAGTAGCTCCAACTAGGGCCAAAAGTATGACTTAGTTACATACTCATCACATTTGCTTGCACAGCCCCTTTTTATAGGGGAGGGGCTGGCACTTTCATATACCTTACAGATAGAACACAGAAGAACACCACAATTTCGATCGAGACTCGAACACTCTCAGATCTCAGGGAAGACTGGCTACCTCTATGCCAGGACGCCGGCAATAGTGATTTTTACTGTATTGAAAACCGAAATCAGTATATTTAATTAGAAACAAGTAATGTAAAAAAATTCTACTTAGATCAACAAAGAAAACTTTTATTTTAGTTACTTTTTATTAAATAATTACAATTAATATAAATAATTTATCAAAAAAGTTATTGATTTTTGCAAGAATTGAACTCGCATTCTTCACTCTCACGTGAAAAATGCCAAAATCATTGTATTTTGCCGATGGAGCTACTGCCTGTTGGTTTTTATTTTACTTACAAACTGCTAAAACTCTATTTAAAGTATTAAAAATCAATTAAATTTAATTAATGAATTAATATTTAAAAAGAAATGTATTAATATCAAGTGTCATCCACTAAATGTTTTTTAAATGTATTTGAACTCGAGAGGATGGATAAAAAAAATTTTTATTGAAGATTGAAAATTTGAACAGGAGATATATATATATAGGGAAAGTATGAATTAATAGTAGGAATTGAGAAAAGCTAAAATGCTAATATGCTGTCTGCATAACAAAATAAAAAAAAGGTAATTTCATTTATCCGAAATGTGGAAATGAAACTTAAAGCAGTATGAAATACGGATCCTTGTTCTTCACTTCTATCGAATAGAAAGGATTTTTCGAATGCATCATCAAACTCTATGTAAATCGTACGTCATTTGTAAGAATTTAATAGCTATTTACTTGTATATAGATATACTTCTCGATATTTTTGGTCTACGTTTGCTACAATAATCTTATTTGGCCATATTCTATTTATTAGTTTCCCGATTATTATTTTTTCACAACAATATAAAATCAAGAAAAGCATTTATTGATTAATGAAATATACAAAATATTCTACATATTATCAAGAAAAAATGATGAAAAATTGCCAAATAGTTACAATTAATATTATTATTATCATCTGCTGTCAGTAATATTAGTCAGTTAGTCTACTTTAACCCTTTGCGGTCCGATGTCGAGTGTGACTCGACATTTAAGACTGTGCACCATTTTGACGTTTTATTTATTTATTTTTCAAATTTAATTGATAAAAACGCCAACATAATGGTTAGGAGATGTTGATTAATTTTTCAAAGAAATTCGACATCAAAGAATTATATATATTTATTTTTCATAGCAATAAACAAATCTTTGTATTAGGTCAATAATTTTGCATCTCATTATTTTTCGAACTGCAAAGGGTTGAACATGGGTTCTGATGTAATTCTTTCGGTTAATTAATCATATTAGAAGATGATTCCATATGAACATTTCCTATCTTCATAATGCCAATGTTGTATGCATATTATGAGAATAGTTCTTTTGTTTTGTTGCTTTAATATATATGTCTGTTTTATGAATTCGGTTATCTCATCGGTTTCTTCAAAAACGGCACAGACCTGAAACGTCAGCAAATATATTTGTATATTTCTCTATTCAATTAGGCGCATAAACTTTATAGTGCAGTTTCACTACCTATTTGCTTTATGTTTTACATTAAGATGGTTATTATGTCATCACGATGCTCTAACAGAAAATTGCCGTACATATCATATGCAAGAGTGGTTTACTTCTTTTTCTTGCCGGCTTTCTGGCACAAAGATAGCGAGTCTTCCTCAGATTCTGGGAGCCCCGGGTTCGAGTCCCAGTTTCGGCATGGTTGTTCTTCCGTGTGCTATATGCGAGATGTGTGAATGGGTCCCCCTGTGGAAAGGGGGTGTGCAAGCAAATGTGGTGGGTGTGTAGCTAAGTCATTCTCTTGGCCCTAGTTGACGCTACTTCAAAAACAAGAGACGCTCCTTTAGGCTTAAATCTACAGCTGTATCAGCTGGGAGCTTGACCATGGCAAGTGCCATTAATAACAACAACTTCTTTTCTTGTATCAGCTGTTATTATCAGAAGTTTTTATGTGCTTCGAGGATTTAAAAACAGCTCACAGAAATACAAAAAAAAATTATATTGCTTATATAAATTGGTGTGTGTGTGTGTGTTTTAGATGGATCAGACATGGAAACTGTGTTTAAAATTTTATGTCTCGCTTGAAATCGTCAGCAAAAATGCAATTTTCAATCATGTTGGCACAAAATGTTGCTTTTTGTTATTTTTGGTAACCTATAGTTTTCTTAGTTTAAATCTCATAGAGAAATAAATAAAAACTATCTTCGTTTAATCATTTTAATTGTGATTGTAGAATTGTAGTTTATGATAATGAAGACGTATAAAAAATTTGAAATAAATATTCAAAGGGAAGCCATTATATAATAAATATTTTTGAATACAAAGAAATTGCCATGAATAGGGAATTTTATTTCAAGCATCTTGAAAGTAAAACGAAATTTATACTTAAAATCGTTTTCTTTTTTTCCATTAAAAATTCCAAACCCTCTTCAAAACAAGTCGCTTCTTTTTCTCGAATATTACTATTTAACTGCTATTAGAAAAATAAATTGCATCACTGAAATAAACCCTTCTTTCAACGTGATGTTCTAATATTGAGTTCCCTGCAGTACAATTGAAAGATCATTGCAAATTTTCATTAACAAGGTATTAGAATTCCATGATCTTCATATAACGACAATAGAGATTCCAAATAGAAAGGATGTAGAAATATCAATATCAAACCTACAACACGGTATTCTAATAACAGATGGTGCAATAATAATTTCCGCCCGAAAACGGATCAAAACATTCTCTGAGAAGGATTTCCATGAACCACGTGCCATAAAATTCCTTGCAAATATAGAAACTCCATATTCCATTTTCCGTGCAAATATAGAAACTCCTTTTGAGTATTGTGATATTTTGACATTCCATCCAAAGTATTGTTTTGGTATAACGAAGAAACTAAACATCTTATAAGAAGACTTATATGTGGTATCTTTAGGTAAGAAATTGGATCTTCAGATCTCTCGTAACATTTCGATAAGACCAGCACTGCGATTTTTGTTCCAATTTTCTCATATTCTTCTATAATGTTTGTCTAGCTTCTACACAGAAACAAAAGAAGTGTTTGGATTCTCGGAACAATGCCCTCTCTCATTCTTAAACTGGGTTCAAGTTTTGACTTGCAAATATACAAGTTTATCTTCAATACAAATATACAAAATTATTTTCAAAAGCATCTCATCACTCCAGAAATAATAGCTAGATAGGTAAAATAATTTTTTTAAACACATTTTGGGGGATTTTAAAAGGTATAAAAATAATGTTTTCATAATATTTTGGAAATAAACGTCAATTTGGAAAGAACGTTAATTTTTTAAATTTTTTTAATTAATCAAATATTTTAACAATCGCTTCTAGTTAGGCATTGCTGCCCTCCACAATAAGTTTATACCAAATCTGTTAATTCAAAACCAAGTAAACTGCCCTGTAGGGGACAAACAGATACTTATACAATGAAGTGGCAAAAGTCATGGGATAGCAATATGCAAATATACAGATGGCAGTAGTATCGCAGCGAAAAAGTATAAATGCGCAGTTCGTTTTCCAGAGCTTTCATTTGTCTTCAAGTTATTCCTGTGAACAGGTTTTTCGTGATTTATGGCGGCACGACGAGAATTAACAGACTTTGAACGAGGAATGTTAGTTGGAGCTAGACGCATGGGTCATTCCATTGCGGATAACGTTAGTGAATTCAACATTCAGAGATCCACAGTATCAAGAGTGTGCCGAGAGTATTAAATTTCAGGCATCCCATCCCATCATGGACAGTGCAGTGGGCGACCACCTGCACATAACGACCGAGACCGCCGACGTCTGTGTAGAATGTTCAATGTTAATAGACACACAACACTTCGCCAAATAACTGCAGGAATCAATGTGGGACGTACGAGGGATGTGTCTGATAGGACTGTGCGGCGAAATTTGTCTTCCTTGGGCTATGGCAGCAGAAGACCGACTCGAGTGCCTTTACTGACAGCACGACATCGCCTGCAGCGACTCTCCTGGGCTCGTGAGCATATCGACTGGTCCCTAGACCAATGGAAAACCGCGGCGTGGTCAGATGAGTCACGATTTCAGTTGTTACGAGCTGATGGTAGAGTTCGAGTGGGACGCAGATCCCACGAAGCCATGGACCCAAACTGTCAGCAAAGCACTGTTCAAGCTGGTGGTGGCTGCATGATGGTGTGGGCTGTTTTTACATGGCCTGGACTCGGTCCTCTGGTGCAACTGAACCGATCATTGACTGGAAATGGTTATGTTCAGTTGCTTGCAGATCACTTGCAGCCATTCATGGACTTCACGTACCCACACAACGATGGGATTTTTATGGATGACAATGAGCCAAGTCACCGGGCCAGAACTGTTCGTGATTGGTTTGAAGAACATTCCGGACAATTCCAACACATTATCTGGCCACCTAGATCACCCGATATGAATCCCATCGAACATTTATGGGACATCATCGAAAGGTCCATTCGTGCCCAAACTCCTGCACAATCCACACTTTTACAATTATGGACGTCTATACAGACAGCATGGCTCAATATTCCTGCAGAGGACTTCCAACTACTTGTGGACTCCATGATACGTCGAGTTGTTGCTCTTCGTTGGGCAAAAGGAGGACCGACACGATATTAACAGTCATCCCATGACTTTTGTCATGGATGACTGTTAATATCGTGGATGACTGTTAATATCTTTTTATAAACAAAAATATACATGCATTTTTTTCTTCTTTCTTGTTAAAATTCACATTTATTTTCTGAATATAGGAGTTCTGAATTCTATTTACAATTCATTATATTTAGATTTATGGAATTTTAATCTATTAATTTTAAGTTACTTTTGGTGTATTTTAAAACGTAAAGTAAATCAGTATATGTTATTTTATTTGAGAATAACTTCCAATTACCAATAGTTAAATATTGAATTAACGGTTTCTACGATACTAACATAAACATGGGATACCTTTATGAAATTGATTACTTTCTTTTGAAAACACGAAATTAATAATCAAAAAGGCAGGACAAAAAAGGATTCGACCAATTATTTCAAAAGTTCAATTATCATGCTAATGTAATGTTCTAAAGAATAAAAATATATTTCTTAAGGAGTATAATTTTTTTCTTCAGTTTTAAAATTGCTTTAACAAAATGGATATTATTTTCCAATGCTTATATTCATTCTTTATTGAAAATCCTTTTAATTATAATTCCTTTTTTTATAAATACTGAAATACATCTCCGTAATTAGTGTTATCCAACATATTTTAAATTTCCTAGACATTTGTTTATTTGGTTAAGTGAAAAAGATAAGAAAATGAGAAGTATAATTGGTAAGGCAATAACCCCTTATCATCAAAGAAGATAAATATCTTTATCAAAGATCTTTCGTCGTTTGATAAGTTTTCTATTCGTGTTTCTTAGAAATTTATTAGAACCAAAAAGATATGGGAAAACATTTTATAATTTATACAGATATGAAATTTTTCCTATAGCATGAAAAATATAGAAAATTCTAAATTCCTATATTTGCCCTACTCTTAAAAAATGCTAAGTTTCAAGAAGCCGTATTAATTGCTGTATTTATTCTTTAACAGACACAACACATCATGTATCTGCCAATAATTTAGATTGCTGTATTTTCTCTAAAAGGAATCATTACATTCTGCTCATTAATAAATAATTAATGTGCAAATAATTAAATTAGGTAGAAAATTTATCTTTATTTCAAAAATAAATAAATAACTCTTGTGAAACGGATACACTCTAATTAAGCTGACGAACCTCTTTTTTGATTTTTAAGATATTAATAGTTATTAATAACTAGTTGGTTTTATTCTTCCCGTGAAGCATTTTCTTTGTCATTTTCTGAAAAAAAAAAGATTACAAATTTGTTGTATTAAATATACACTATATGGTCTAATGATGGTCTTTGGATAATGATTGCCATAGTTAAGGATCAAAAGTCAAAGGAAAATATATTAAATATTTTGTTTTTTAGCTATGCTTTAACTAGTATTATTAAAAGGCCATAAATTAATAAGTGCTTTAACATCGATTTTCATGTAACGATAGAGTCAGCTACTAAATACTTACTTTTTTTTTCCTTTTAAGAAAATAGAGGGCAAGAGGACAAATTCACTTAAATGTGGCTTGGATAATATATTTTTTTTATCAAGTCAAATTTTGCAGGAACTACATGAGCGAGGCAGTGTTAGTATGGCAAGTGAACCTCCATATGTTACCATTAAGACAGTCTTTATCAATTGCGACATGGAACTTCGAAATTTCCCTATGACCAGTATTTGTTCCGATATGCCCCTATAGCCATTATTTCTTAGTTCATAGGCCTGTCTAGATTTGCTAGACTGTATGATTAGAGCCACCCTATAATGTATTAATTTAACGTAGATTATCTATCACTACATATGGAATAAAATCATATGAACGTTCCTATCATAGCTGTTAAACAGTTAAGAATGCATGAAAGCACCTTAGATTTTTTTTTAAAAAAATAAAAAAAGATTAAAATGAAATCTGCTATGCGTATTTCAATGTATCATGTCAGAACATCATTTCTTGAACGGCCAAGCACCAGGTGCTCGTGTAAGTTAAATTATATTTTTATTCATTTTGATTGTTTCATTGAATGAGTCATTTTAGTATTGCAAACGATCCAAAAAACTTTGTATCGCATTTATTGTTTTTAAAAAATATATCACATTTCCTATTTATTTCATTTTCTATCATTAAGTGCTCAAAATGACATTTTTCTAGGTTTTATTTAACTTCTTTTAATCAGAGCTTTTGTTAAAGCAATGGCAACATTATTAAAGCTAATGATTTTTTGATAATAAAATTTTTAATTTTTTGAAATAAATTTTTGCAGATAGTAAAATTTTTATTTTTTGCCTACGGATTTTTGTTGTTGCCAAAAAGTTTACAAATTTGGTTGTTATCGTATCTAAGAAAAGCAAAGGAAATAGAAGTGTGATTTAATCGATGTGTTGACGTCTGTAGAAACGTAAAATTGAAACGTTCCTAAAAAATTAAACATTTTTTTAAAAAACTAAATATGGACTTATAGTACTAAAATCCTTAATGTATATATTTTTAAAATATCAATAATTTAATTAAGTATGGAATACATTCATATCAACGTGCCTATAATAGCTATTTAAAAGTTAAGTATGCATGAAAATTGTCATTCTTGAATTTTAAAAAAATAAAAATTCTACAAATTTAGTTTTTAACGTATCTAAGAAAAACAGATAAAATAGCTATGTTATTTAATAGCTATGGTGACGTCTATAAAAATGTAGAAATGAAATGTAAGCTTAAACCATTAAAAAAATTTAATGAAAATAAACTAGTACTAATAGTACTAAAAGGCTTACTGTATGTACATTGAAAATCGAAAAAATTTAATTAAGAAAATTGATTTAATAGTAAAAATTACAAAAGAGAAAGCAACAACAAGAAGAAGAATATATAAAATTTTAATATGGCATTATAGTATAATGGGATTATTTTATTATCCATCTATACATACATAAAAACAAAATAGATAATTTAAAGCACAATTTTTCTTTGCATTTGTTAATAATAAAGAAATTTGTCCATTAACAGAAACGGTTAAAAAATTGAGACCGTATCATTACAACCTAACCGTATCAAATAAACACAAAATTATTGCTTTTTTTCCTTTATTTAAGTCGAAATTCTGAGATTAAACATTTTTCAATTCATCCAGAGCATAAGAAGATTTTTCTCTTTCTTATGCTTGTTCTTAAACAAAGATATTTTATAAATAAAGGTATTTTATGCAGATAAGTCCATTCTATCTTCATTATTAATCAAGTCGCAGAAAACCTAATTAAATCGAGAAGGCTACTATTTTAATATAATTTATAAAATACTAGGGATTATAGGATAAAAAACTGTTCATTCAAACTGAATAGAGAATATTTTAAAGAAAAATGTTCGGGAAATGTAAACGAAGACATTTTCGAGTACTTTTTTGAATATTATTGAGATCCTTCAGAATTAAAAAGAACTTAAAACATTTGCAAGCCGCTTTTAAAAAATCTGAAAAAAGTAAATAATATATAACAAAAATTATGAATAAATAGAAAATTTAGGGAAATCTTAAAGTTATGCATTAATACACTAAAAAAAGTAACAAGAAAAATAACTTGGATATTCCTAATATTCCGAAAAAAACAACAAAATAATGTACAGACTGATAATGGGCCGGGATGGCCTGCTTGATAAAGCGTTGGACTCGTACTCCGTAGCTTACGGGTTCGAAGCTCACCCGCCAAAAGATTCCCCGGGTGTATGGCAACAGGAGCTCGTTAAATCTGTTCGTGGTCGCAAAGTCATCCATGTCGAGAGTAATATCACTGGGGGTACTGGGTCAGAGGTATAAGTTCTCTGTTCCAGGTCTAAATCACGATCTGAGATGTATGAGTGAATTTGAATAAATGTAGTCTGCCCCCTAAAAAGGGTTGTGACGTGTGTGTAGCTAAGTCGTACTCTTGGCCCTAGATGGCTCTACAAGAGACGTATATCCGCGGTTAGAAATCTGCTGATGTATCAGCGGGGCTTGTCCACGACAAGTGCCATTAGTCACACACACACACAGACTTATAAGGAATTTCATTCTAATAGTCTTACTTAGATACAAATGGAAAGAGAAGTAGAATAATAAAAAAAATTGAAACTAACTAATCTACAAAATTAAACAAAATACTTACTGAAAAGTGCTTTTACATCCTTAAGAAGAGAATATAAATCAAAAATTAGAAGAAAAAAAGCTTATTGAGAAGTAGTAAATGTAACGAGTACAAATCTAAAGACAAACGTAAAATAGGAAACAAAATATATACATGAAAATATATTTTTCATGCAACGAAATAACTATTATAAAATGCATATACAAATGCTTACCCTTCAAAGAGTAAGTCTATCATTCTTTGATAGCATTTGGATATATTTAGTGCATAAATTCTTTGATAATATTTGGTGCATTATTATTCAGAGTATATCATCGATCTTCTTTTATTTATTCCCATATTGTATAAGTACAAAATATTTCGATAGTAAACATCTCTCAACAAGAAGTGACCTTGCAGCTATAAAATAGTCTTATAGTGTTTGAAATATTCAAAATTACATATAAATAAAATCTATTGATGTAGGTTTTAATGAGTAGATTTGGAAAAGTAAGATATAGAATAGTTACCAGAAATAACATAAATCTCACCAAAAAGATATATAATGGAAAATTCTAAAAAGAAACAAAATCAAAATTGAAAGTTAAAAACTTACTTGAATATACGAATGTCTTTTGGAATGATATTCTGATAATGGTATACCAGAAATTTATGCACAGTAAAAAAACTGCTTTCTGTTCGTTCGAATTTTGTTAGTTCTTTTTTTTATTTTGAGATAGTCTTATAATGTTATGAAGACTAAAAATATCTAAGAGGCAAAACTGCGTTTACCAAATAAATAACAGTAAAAAAAACATGTATTACTGTTATTATGTAAATAAATAAATGTTGTCAAGTCTGTAGACCAAACCATCTAAGATATTTTATATATGAAGAAATAAATGATGAAATATTATGGTTTCTATATTTTTATTCTGTTTACAAGCTAATTTTAATTCAGCTAACATGATGTAGAACACAACTTGGGTTAAAATAGTGTTCCGCCTCACCATTTTAATGTTATAATCGTGAATGATAAAACCCATGCCTAAAATTTTCTTTTGGGTGTCAATTGATGTAGAAAATTGAGTCATGAAATTTCAATTTACTAGAGGGTCATCATAATAACAATGAATAATAAGCTGAAAGTTGCTAAAACAACATGATTAATATGTTTATCGCAATTTGAAGCTCAAAAATTTTATTATTGGAATCTTGAAAATCATATGACCCATAATGAATTCAATCCAAATTTAAAAAACAAAAGTATTCACTACAAGTAAGATAATATAAATAAACCAATAAAATAGGTATATTATTTTATTTTTCAATTTCTTTTTCAGATATCAAAGCATCTTCATTAAATCTCTTTGAAAACTTTTTTTAAAAAAAAAACAATATTAGCTAACCTACAATAATTTAATAAAATTCTTTTTTTGAACATGTTACGCCCGTTAGATGATCACTTTTACCTTATACTTTTTAAATCCTTTTGACGCTATTGTTCTAGTTAATTTCTGAAAAGAAAAATCTGATATAACTTAATCATTTATTTATCAGTATATTTTAATGTGAAAGAAATTCAATTTGTGAATCGAAATCTCATTTTATTATATCTTAATAATATATTATTATTTCTATTTAACATAAATAAAGCAGTCATATCTATTATTAACGTCAGCATACGTAAAAAATTGTAAACAACTAATCAGCACATGAGGAAATGTTTTTAGTTTATCATTGCCACATAGGATAAGATAAAATTAAACAACATGATCTACAAACAACTGTGATCAACACTAACTAAAGTAGTTGAGAATCGTTTTTCGTCATACATAGTGTAATAATCATTTATTTTCAATTTAAATGCGAAAGAATTGCATTCAGTTCTAAATTGACATCCAAACAAAGTTTCAATAACATTATTTATCAGAAAGATTACTTTTATTATATTTTTATCACTTTTTTTTTAGAATTCGACTTTATAATAAGAATTCTGGAAATTCTGAGTGAAGTAATTGTTAGGGGAAATAAATTTTTAAGACAGATCTTGTGACAGTTCCAAAAATGTATTACAATAGCTTGCTGTTTGAAATAGCATAAAATAGATTCTATCTGAAGCGTTATAGTTCCATCTATTAACTTTTGAATTTAAAAATTTAGATTATTTTGCTTCCCATCTCCAGCTGTTGGAAGTGGGGGGAGTCAGTTAACTTAGATTTACAATTATATTAAAAAAAGAAACTGACAATTGTATGTATAATTGTATTCTTTATAACTTTTCTTTTCTAAGAAACATTATGATTTGCATTTTTTTTCTACTAATTCAGACCACATGTCTGTTTAATTAGATAAAATGTAAGCTCTAAAGGCTAAAGTTAGCGAATGGAAGAATATTAAAATGTTTAAAGCATAAATTCGAAGCATAGATTGTCTATAAAACTTAAATAACCAATTATCTCAACACTTACCTTAAACTAGGTCAGACTTACATTGTCGGGCAACTGTGGTAGTTTTTGAAAAAAAAAATCATATTTAATAATTTACTAAAAGTCTAGGTCAAATAATGATGGTACTATAATAATGGTACATAAATAATAAAACACACTTAATAGTAGACTTTTTGCACACATTTACTCTTATCAGTTGTTTACAATTTTCAATCAATGCTCTTGTTTTTAACCTGTTGAATAAGCGTTTTTGCTTTCTAGTATATGTAGTACAGAGAAATTCAAAGACGAGATGCTGCTCATGATTCGAAAAAAAAATATTTTTGTGAAAATGTCTATCTATGACAAAGATAACTCAAATGAACTTTGAGCTAGATGGATGAAATTTGGTATACGATGTTTACGTCAAATTTTCAGATTTCTTTGAGCAAATTCCATTCTAAGGAAATCTGTCTGTCCAATAGTTCGAATATAGTTTAATATTATAACTATGAAACAAAAAGTGCAAAACAGATTGAATTCTCTACACAGATTTAACATCTCTAATGTAGACACCTGTCACATTTTGGGCCCAAATCGAATTATATGGTTGGTTGCCGATTTGTAATTTAGAAATATGTAAATGCATTAATTCAAAAACGCAATGATGTATATATATCATATTTGGTAAAAGATTTTGTGACTACAATTGCAGTTTTTGTCAAACTTATTGAAAGAAAATCTGTCTAGAATGCAAATTCTATTTTTGTATATAATTAACACATGCGACGCCATAATCTCCAAATAATTCACAAAGAATATAATCATAGATTCAGTAAAAATTATAAATTTTAGTCAAAAATAAAATTTCTGTAACTATTCTACGCCAATGCCATTGAACGGTTTCTCTGACATGACAAATTTATTGGAGACTATGCCAGAAAGTTTTTGGAAGACCACTACCACTGGTTTACGTAGTCAACCTAATATCGAATTTACACCATAGAGCTGGTATATAAATAGAGGGTGCCAGTCGTATCTTTCTTGTCTCAATATCTGTACGCATCATAATACGCGTGTTGCGGGAGGAATCTGAGAATAAAAATACCATTTTTGGCGAAGTATCCCAAATCTCGACAAACTCAAAATATGTCACGCAATCTTTTGCTTTCCCGCCATTGTAATTTCCGGTCGATTTTCATTTCCTGGAAAGTTTATTTATTTATCTTTTCTTTTCTTGTTTAGAAATTATTGTTATAAGCAAAAACAAGTAAACTGATCGAAGATAATTTTTCGTTTTCAAAACATAATTATCTTAATTTGTTGACTTAAATCATGTTAAATTATTTGCTTGCTTTTTTTACATTAATTGAAAGTAATTATTTTTCTTCTTCAAATAAACATCTTATTTCTTTCATTTACCTAAACACATCTTTGTATTTTACATTACATGTTCAAATACTTTCTGTCATTATCTCTAACAGATAAAAAAATACCTTTATAAAAACAGAATATAAAAGTGACATAAGTCTTTTCCCCCTTCATAATACTGTGCTTATACATATATCAATTACTATCCATGTTATGAGAGAGAGAAATTATAAAATCTTAAATTATGTATTAAAGACATCTTTTACGATTTTGTTTATTATTGCAATTATTTTTTAAAGTTTAAAACCGGTCGGAAACTTTTTCTAATACCTATTATATGTTGATTCTTTGTATAAAAAGAATTACCCGAAAATACTTTTATTGTGTCCCAATAAAAAAATTAAAAGAATTGCTCAGAGATTACTTAATTATTTTCGAAAGTGAGAAAATCCTTAATTATCCTAATTCTACATAATTATTCTGTAGATTGTTCATTTTAGTAATTTTAGTGAATGGAGGCAAACAAATTTTTTTAAAGAAATTCAACAAAGATTTTGTTAATCCACCTCAGTCAAAGCTACTTTGTTATTATTTATTAATTGTACGGTGATGTAAATCTAATTTAAGGTCGTTGATTTTAATAAAAATAAGAATGAACTTAATTTCATTTAATAAAAATTAACCTTAGTTAACAATTGTAAATATATTCTTTTGCATTAGTTTTATAAACATCTGGATGTGTATCATATTTAAATCAATTTATTTGAAGATAAAATTCACAATTCTTGTCCAATCGATCTATTTTAAAATAAAATTCTGATGAAAGCAATTAAACAGATATATTCATTACTCCAGTTTCTTTACAGAATAAAAATTACAAAAAAAGAAATCGTTTTGGGCATGGATGAGCAACAAAATGTATACCAAATAGCAAGATCTTGACTCTTATTTTGTTAGGGTTTTACATTAATTGGAAAATGCTTTATAATTCTAAATTAGGATATTAACATTAGAAAAAAAACATGTATTAACATTCTTGGACTTTAATTTGATAAGTTTTTTTTTTTAAATACAGAGTATTTGGTGTGACTATCAACAAATTTTTAGTGGCTAAATAAAGCTTATGATTCAGTTTAGAACACCTTTCTTATAATAAAAGGAACCACAAATTATCACACCAAATAATTGTTAAATGAAACATAAAGAAAATAATATTTTATTTTAAATGACAATTTCTCCACATAATTTAAATATTTTGATTTAAACTTGGAGCATTAATTAGAACAATCAAGAGCTGCCCTGAAAAAAGAAATAGATTTCTACCCTCCCGGCCGAACAATTACAATTACTATAAATAATTGATCAAAAATTATATTAGCATTGAATTTTCAATGCCAATTGATGATTCAAAGCCAATTGTGACACCACAAAAAGCTATAATTTCCCTTACCAGTTGGAAACCCAAATACAAACCAGAAATTTCTAATTTCCTTTATTCTACATTATTTTAATTCGAAAGAACTTCAAAATGAATCAGAAAATTCTATTAATTAACCATGTTTAATTTTAAATACATCAAACATTATGAAAATAAACAAAATCGTTTGAAATAATCGGCCGAAAACATGTTAAGCCTAACCCCAATACTGTTGGAAAAAAACAAACTGAATTCGTTATTTATTTGGCGACAGAGAAACGAAGATTTTTGGCGAGAAAGTTAGTTTTTAACTAATTAAACAAATTTATGAATTAATATTTAAAAAAACTGAATTAAAATCAAATATAATCCACAGCAAGTTTTAAAAAATTTAGAACTTGATTGGATGAATAAAAAGAATGTTTATGTAATAATCTTTGTATAAACTCTTGTATTGGCGAGAAAAATCACTCCAAGCTTTCAGCCAACCACTTGCAACACATTCGAGGTTAAAATAAAGCAAGTAGCAAAATATAATGCAGTTCTATCAGTTTAAATGAACCTTAATGACAAGTTAAATAAATTAAATACAATAAGTAAACCAAACTATGAAATACTATTCAGTTATAACAACAAAATCACTGAGTGATCGTGGCTACGAAATTTTAAAATGAATTAAAATGGATATAAATCGAATATGTTTTATTGTACGAGGCATATTCGGAAAGTAAGTACCGTTTCATTATACTGCCGCTGCAGCACTGCGATCGGCGTTCTGCGCATGCGCACCAGTCTTCCTTGTTCACTGACTCTCAACTGAGGCCATTTTGGACGCTGTAGGTTGTGTTTCCAGTTCGCTGTGCTTGTTTAAAATGTTTAAGACAATTACTGATCCCGCCGACTGTGAGATTCGTTCTGTTATCCGTTTTTTAAACGCAAAAAATGTGAAACCGGCTGAAATTTACCGTGAAATTAAAGAAGTGTATGGTGAAAACGCGATGAGGGATGGAATGGTGCGGAAGTGGGTTAGAATGTTTAATGAAGGTCGAAAAAATGTTCACGATGAGGCTCGGAGTGGTCGGCGTTCTCTTGTCAATGACGATCTGATACGGAAAGTTGATGAAAAAATCAAAGAGAACAGACGATTCACAATAACGATACTTTCAGACGAATTTCCACAAATTTCACGTACTGTGTTGTACGGAATTGTTGTTGACAAATTAGGCTATCACAAGCTGTGTTCTCGATGGGTTGGCGGCAAGTTTCTACGAGGAAGGCATAGGAAAACTCGTCACTCGCTACGACAAGTGTTTGAACATTGGTGGAAACTACGTAGAAAAATAGTTTAAGGTTTGGTCTTTCATGTAATAATAAAATTTGTTTGAAAAAAAATGTTTTGTTCTATTTATTAAAAAACGGTACTTACTTTCCGAATATGCCTCGTATATACCAGTGAAATGACAGAGAACTGTCCGTAGAAGTTTTTCTTTGCATCCAATTGCACAGAAATTGTTAACCACGGCTTAAATAAGCTTTAAAATTGAACAGTTAAAAGCAAGAAAAGACCTTCCATTGAAATATATTGAGAAATGGATATTGCGGTTACAGTGAATACAAATTCTATACACACAGCACGTGTTTCTATCTTGTCCCACTGCTTAGTAGGGTTGCACTCCCTCTATTAGTATACCAGCTCTATGGTTTACTCTCGGCAAACTACAAAACGGCAATAAACAGCGCAAGCTTAGAAAGAGTGAAAAACGAAGGTTGAAATGCAGAAAATTTTACAAATTTTGTTTTAAGATCGTAGACCAAGTTCCAGCTATCTAGAAAACATTAAAGCTGCGGTTTGTTTTTTTTTTATTTATCTTTGCCATAGACATATAGACGCAGATTTTCTAAAAATGTGTTTTTCGAACACAGGGAGGTCTAAAATTTGAAATTTTCTCAAAATCTCCAATTCAAATTATTTAATAATTACCTTCTTTATATCACGCGTACGAGAAGGTAAAAAATAGTAATTTCTTTAGACTTTGAGGTTTACGAATTTTATATTACGAATATTTTTATATACGATTCTTTCTCATGAAAACTCAACACTTACATGTAAGGTATTTTTATCGTTTAAGAATTTTTTTAATGCTTTTTGAAGATTTCAAATAATCTTAACATATTTGGCAAAGTTGCTCTTTTCCTACGTAATTATTTCGTCAGTAATTATGTTTCATTTAATTTTTAATACATAAAAGTTAATTTATCATGTTTTCCTTATAACATAGAACTAACGTTTTAAAGTGATAGTTCATGATGTCTCTAAAGTATTTTTATATATTAATAATTAACAAATTTGCTGAGAAGGAAAATATATTAGCAATCCTCCTAGCTTACGGCATCTTTTGAAATAGTTTTGAATTTTAATTCAAAACATTTTTACAAACATAGAGTGAAAAATATTATGCAAAAATGTCAAAAGCATCACAAAATTTCTTCATCTTATTTCTGCATAATCATAACCGACTTTTCAACACGCCCGAAGGCACACAGATTTAAACCAGGAGGGTTGAATGACCTGACCACCTCAAAAACAACATTGATGGGAACTGTAGTTGAATCCCAATGGCAATCACCGGCCACGGTACAATCCATCCCGTAGGAAATACGTTCCGTCATCGAGAGGAGGAGCATCCCCCCCAATTAGTTGTCCCACCAGGTGGCGAGATCCAACCACCATGCCGGAAGAATAGCATCCTCATTTCGAAGTGCCCACCCCTGGGGACATTTTCATTCTATATAATTATACTTGTTAGAAATAATTGAATTTTGAATAGTTATTAACATTGTTAGTTAAAGAAGCGTGAAAAGAATTATAAATCAATTGATAATATTTGATTAAAATTTTTGTAAGACGAGTATACCTTGACTTTATTTTAAAAAATTAATAACGTATAGTTGAAAACAGCTTTATATTTTCTGAAAATGTCATAAATATAATAATATTCCAAAAAAAATAATCCCTTAAAACGTAAACAAGAAATAATTAAATGCATTAAACTACCTGTATTTTTGATACTCGACTAAGAAATGGAGTTTGTATTATTTTATATTATTTTAACATATTCAAATAAACATCAAACCATATCACGAATAAACTTTGACATTTGTCGTCTGAATTGAATGAAGTGAAGTTCCATTTCTGCCTGGTGATTTTAATCGAAAGTTTTCACCGCAATAAAAAATTTTATCGTTTGGCTTAAGATCAAAGGATCTTTTGAAATATTCTTGTTATATTTTCAATTTCAAACAAAATATGCTATTCAAAATGTCATTTCTATGTACACTGGCAATAAAGAAAATTCCGACATTCTGTAAATAGTTCACAAGTTATTTGATCGAATGTTGGCGATGTATTAAGTGTGAGAATTATTACATACTTTTTTATGCAATATTTGGGTATTCTATAGAATGGCAAATACTATTTAGATGAAGCATAAAAAAGAGCATAATTAAACGATTACTCAGTTTTTGAACAAAGAATGTGTAACTATTCATTAGCATGGTGACAAAAAGGAATTTTTTCAACTCGAGTTTGTTCTTTAAACGCGTACAAGTAACAGAAACGATAATCTTTTCAGTTAAATATATCATTATCAAGTTGTTTTAATTCATTCTCGACTATAATCATATCCATGTTCCTTAAAATATTTTTCCTCTTTTCTTTTTAAAGAGAGGGATCAAATACTTTGCCAGTCAATCAAATAAATGTATGAAATGTTTTAACATTTCATATATTACTGACCAGTTCTATAAAATACCTTAATATTCTACAGAATACAGGTTTTCAACATAACATATGCAATCATTTGAGAAATCTTAAATTTTTATTCTTTAATTCATAAAATTGTAAAACTAAAAAATATGTTTTAATATTATTTAAATATCCATTAATATTTATGGGAAAAAAGGTGTGAAATGTCTGAGTTTCAACCCTATAAGCAAATTATTTTTAAAAACTAAAAATGTAGTATTCACTTTTAAACACGGTTGCTTTTACTTATAGCATAATAGCAGGTTTTCTTATTTTGTATGTTTATTTTAAAATATTCCTTTCGGATGGGGGGTGTAGTTTTCAGAAAACAGACGATATAATAAGAGAGAAAGCTAATGTCAAAAAAATTATCTTACAATCTATCATTATTTGGTTAAAATTTTGAGAAGTTCTTTTTTTTTTTCAAATAAAACAAGTCGTATATAAAGTTAGTTTATAGAAACTTGTTCCCTTCCTAATTAGGAATATGAAGAATAAAAATAGCTTAAAGTATATGACTTTCAACTAATTACTAACTAAATGTTTGCTGAAACAGGACCTTACAGACATTTTAACTTTGTAATAAAAAAAAGAATTTAAACTTTAAGAATAAAAGTAATTTAAGGTATAGGGTTTTCAACACTAATTAATAACTAGATGTTTGTGAAAAAGGAGCCTAGCGTCGATTTTAATTTTATAGAAACCCCATTCTACAATCCTACGAAACTTTGTAAACAACAACAATTTTTTTGCAATTTGTCAATGTAATTATAATCAACAGAACGACGCAAATAATTGATGAATATTTTTCAATTCGTAGACATAAACAACTAATTAAAAATAAATTGGATATTTGATTTTATTTTTAAAAAGGTTAAATATAAAAATCTTCATTTTTTTATTGTCTAGGAAATGAAAAAGTAGATTTTTAAGAAAACTTATAATATCCTCATTATTATCATGTGAGATCAAGATGCTGTTTTCGTTAGGGAGTTTGAATTATTGAAGGCAACGAATAATTGAAACTCGAACACGTGTAAGCAATGAATGAAGCAAAAATGGCAATATAAATCAACATCTTTTAATCGCATTTATTTTTTTCCTGCTTTTACCAATATTGCATGATTATTATGTATGATTCTTTGACAGCAGATGTGTTTTTAAAAGGTTGACGTCTATCTATCATAGCTGTTATTTATATATATATATATATATATATATATATATATAACGTTTGTATCTTTATTTCAAAAATCTTTAGCATGATAAAAAAAATCAATTGCATTTTGAGATATAGCGCCATCTATATTCAAAATACTGAACTAATTTCTTTTATATGCAGAAAAAAATTAAAATAATGAGAAAAGCTTTATTTCAAATTGCCATTACATACTCCAATTAATTCGTTTTTAAAACTAATTTTTCTTTGGCTTAAGAATATTATGTATATTCTGTTTTGTTTTATTTTTTACTTTTATTTATATCTGAAAGTAAAAGTAAAATAGTATTATATAAGAATAAATTCAAAAATCATAAAGGTTAAAAATCATAAAGGATTTCAAATCTTAAAGGTTAACTTCAATATTCAAATGACGTACAATTCAAATATTCCTCTCTTGTAAGATCAAATCTGCTGCAATCAAAATCAGTAAAGGGGAAAAAACTATTCTTCTTCTCTTTCTATCATCTTAAGAGAAAAGATTTTAACCAATTATCTTTCAATGCAAACATTTCTGCTTGCCCGGTAAGTACACCGAAAAGATATTTTAAGATGCGTGTGCTATGCAGTAAAAGTTAAAGAACTTTTCCGTACTTAACCTTTGTGATTCAGTTCAAGCATGAAGTAGATTCCGAAAATGAAGTCAACGTATTTTCGAGAAATGAAATCCACCTCTCATATGATATCCTATTTCGCAGTAAAGTTTTTGAAATATGAAACAAAGAAAAAAATTCTAATAAAAAAATTTTCTTCTCCAACATTTCAACAAAATATCTTACTTAAATTAAATATGTATATTTCATAGGCCCAATTTTACTTGGAGATAAGATTTCATTTCTTTTCGACAGAAAAAAGGATGTTGAATGAAGTTTTGTCATTCTGCTCACACATCAAGTTATGCTTACACCGTCTTCGCCAACGATCGCCAACTATTTAGTAACTCATTGGCGTCGGATTTAAATTTGGCGATAAAGATCAAAGTATTACACCATTGCCGGATTGCCATAATGGACGGTTTAGTAACTCATTGGCAACGCCTTCAAATTTGGCGATAAGTTGGGCGGTCTAATACGTAAGTACCGAATAAAACGTAAGCGTGTTGTCATATCACTGCATAAAATAACATAAGAAAATACATTACCTTGTTACTTTTATTATGGGAACATAATATCAAACGAGCATTTTTTAGTTATTACAGTTATCAAAAACCTGTGAAATCATGCTGAGATATGAATATACAGACAATATTTTTTTCTCCTTTACATACTTCATACAAAAGTAGTTAAAGATAGTTATACATTGAAATATGCATAGGAGATTTCCTTTTAATTTCTTTAGAAGTATTTTACTGGTTCTTCACTGATTTTATCGATCGTGCGCATGAATCTTCTTAATGGTGTCAAATCCCATGACATCATAATATCATTAAAAGCGTTGCTATGTGGATGATACATTATTTAATATTTTCCTCATACTTCACTTTCTACTAAAATACTTTATAGTAAAACTACACCGCATTATAAAGAAAATTAATAAAAATTTACAACAATGGAAAAAAATCTATCCCTAAATATATGAAAAAACAGTTAAAAGATTTGGATTTCAAGGTAACAATGAAGATAATTGTTGAAATATTTGAAAAAAAAAGTTCTAAAAAATTGGGACATTGAGAAAAAAATTGCACGGCAATCAATTTCGAGAGATTTTTAAAATATCGCTTATTACTCAACTAATTAAAGTTTAGAAAAAATGGTTAAAAGCATCTGTTTAAGCCTTCTAAAATATGTACTAAGTTTAATAGGCCTGGTTTAAACATTATGACCTAAAGAGCACATACACTCATGTACACGCATATTCTTTCTAATTATTAGCAAAAATGAAGATGGGTAAAAAAAATAAATTTTGGGTAAAGAAGAAATCTTAAGGTATCCATAAAAATTGGGAAAAAAACTTTTAAAAAATGTTAACATTTATGAGACGATTTTTTTAACATCAGGGTAAAATGATGAATGAAAATTAAATTATATAAACGTATAGGAAAACAAAGTATAGTTTGATATAAATTTTAGTATTTATTTACAAAGACTGGAATTGTTCTATAGAAAAACTATTGCTGCAATTTTTCATTTTTCTTTGTAATATTACATATGTAGCAGATCTTAGGTCGGCGTCTTGGCTCAAAGGAAACGCGTCTCCCTCCTCATCTGGGCATCCCGGTAAAGGCATGGTTGTTCTTCGGGGTTCTATCTGTGAGGTGTGAGAATGTGCACCCTGTAAAAAGTGGCTGTGCAAATGAATGTGCGTGTGTCACCCTCATACGAGCTAGACTTGTAATCTCGGGTGCTCAGGTGTCCATACCCTCAGAAGCTACTGCACCCACTCTTTCTGTTGTAAAGCGGACACAAGATCATCATCAACAGATCTTGGAGTGCTAAAATTAAGTTCAAAAATTTTTTAAAAAAATGTATATTATTTGTGAAATTATGTTTGAAATGTTTTAATATTTTTCCAACAATATTTTCATCAAATCCATAGTTCATTCAAGTTTTTAATTGCTTATAAATAAATATAACTTACACGTCAATATTTGCTATAACCTTTAATTGATAAAGACACAAAATAAAGATATCACAGAAAAAAATAGTAACGTACCAATTTTTATAACTTCAAAAAATGCGAATATTTTTTTCCAAATTCATGTTTTAAGCCTAGTCGATACCTTCAGCGTATTTCATTTCTTTTTAAGTCCATTAATAGCACAAATCTGGGATATTAATCTTATGATGAAGGTGTCGTGTCCGCTTTTTACCACGGAAAGAGGGGTGCAGTAGCTTCTGAGGGTATGGACCCTTGGGCACACGACGGCAGAAGTCTGACTTCTAGCTCATATGAGAATGAAACCCACATCCACACGCTTGCACATCCCCTTTTTATAGGAGGGAGCACATTCACACATCTCACAGATAGCACACAGAAGAACAACTATGCCCGAACCAGAACTCGAACCCGGGATTCACTGAACACGAGGAAGACGCGATACATCTGTGCCAGAAAGCCGGCGATGATTAATCCTATAACGTGATGATATATCATTCCTTTTCACATCAAAATAACAATTTCTTTTACAATCACTACATCGCTTATGTATTCTTCCTTTTTTTCCAATAAACAAATTTTGTATCGTTTTTCTTTTATTCTTAACTTGCTTAACATCTACATTCTTCATCTTTTATTCTTGAACTTTACAACTTCTACTTTCTTCTTTAACAAGTAGATTACATTCCAAATGATTCTTTCTAACAATAACTCTTCCAAATGCAGTAAAGCTTTGGTAAACAAGCCATCGGTGTGTTTTCTAAAGCAGAGCAGCAAAAAAATAAGATTTTTCTCAGAATAACTCATTTCGCGAGTATTTCAAAGAGGGGAGTTTTTTGTTTAAGTTTTAGATGTTAAAAAAAGAAGGTTTAAGTGATTTCTGCGTAAAACCAAGCAAATGTTTGTTTTGCTGGGGATTTTTTCACGGTAAAAGGCTTATTAATAAACCGTTTCAAAACACTGAACGGCAGGAAAATATTTTAAAAGCTTTCATCGCTTTCGAATGCTTAAATTTAGTAAATAGAATAATACAATAACAAGCTGAAATTTCTGAAAATACAGCTTCGAAAATATATATATATCTCTAAAAGAAACTTACGACAGATAATTTTGTATCATCATTATTGAAATAAAACTCTATTTTTCAATTTCAAAAATAGAAGCAGAGAAATTAGCATATTTTATAAAACTATTCGGTGATATTTAGTGGATATTCTGGTTTGATGCTGATAAGATACATTATTTTGAAGTTTTATGATTCAAAACTTGGGTTGGCAATATTGGGTTACTAAATTATAAGATCGCGAGTTCAATTAGATGAAGTTGATTCCCTATAAAAAAGGGTAAATTAAAAATTATTTGGTCACAACTTGAAAGGGATTCTTTCCTGAGTTATATTTTTTCATCGTTTAATTCAAAAGTTGTCCATTTTACAAAAGGAAAATAATAATGATATTTGCATATGAGAGACATTCTTTCCTTGTATGTGAACGGGATGTTTTCCTAAATTATTTTAATAACCTTTTAAATGTACAAAAGCCTCTATCCCTAACATTTTATGAGCGTAAATTAGTTAGGGTTAACACACGAAAAAGAAATTTTTAAAACAAATTCGAATTATTGTTTTAAAAAACCAAAGCTTAAATAGAAAAAATCTACAATGGAAAATTACTAAGTAGAAATAATTTCAAGAAAAAATGTGTTATTATTTCTAATGGCACTTGCCATAGACAATCTTGCTGATTCAGATAGCGATTTTAAGCCGAGATGCGCCTCTTGTTTTAGTAGCGCGAATTAGGGCCAAGAGTACATCTTAGCTACTCACGCATCACATACACTTTCGCAGCCCCGTTTTCCGGGGGGGGGGGGGGGAGATATATATTTTTACATGCATGTAAACGCCTTAATTCAAAACCATTACAACTTAAAGTCACAATTTTAAACTCTTTTGTGAGGATTACTCTCATATCTCTTGTTTTGATCATCTCTCGGTCTATACTTTCGCATACATGAAAATACAATAAATATAAAATATAACAAATGAAATTCAATAGGTACCCTCTTCATTGCATTTGTAATTCTATACCAAATTTTGTTTTTCAATCTACTTTTTAGAAAAGGATTCTGAAATGCTTATTATCATGTCGGAACATGATGTTGTTTTGGGGATGAGGTTTTTGGCAACAAAATTGCTTAGAGGAAAAAGGCAACAAAAACGCGTAGGGGAAAAATAAAAATGTTATTATCTGCACGAGTTTCTCAAAAAATCAGCTTTTAATAACGCATTGCCATCACATTTACAAAAGCTCTGATTAAAAAGATAAGATAATGACTGCAGCTAATAAAACCTACAAAAATGTCATTTTAAGCACGTGATTATATGAAATTAAATAAATATGAAACGTGATATTTTTTTAAACGATAAAGGCGAGACAAAGTTTCTTGTGATCGTTTGCCATACCAAAGTGACTCATTCAAAGAAACAATTAAAATGAATAAAAATATAATTGAACTCGCCCGAGCACGTGGTACTTGGCCGTTCAAGAAATGATGTTCTGACATGATACATTGAAATATGCATAGCAGATTTCATTTTAATCTTTATTTAAGGGTTGTTTTTTTAATACGTACACTATCGCATTTCTGATCAAAAAGTTTTCACTATCAAGTTGTATACGACCTCTGTTTTCACCGAAGAAGCATTTTACGTGAAGTGAATCTATTCTTTACATAATTTTGAACAATTTTGAAATTTACATAATCCGAGCATTTTTGATATGTAGAGATATAAGCCCCGTCTTAATCTTTTTGGGACACCTATGTACTAAGGCGCATACAATTCTTGATTAAAAGAATAAAAATCTGAGCACCCGTGACATTCACTCCAGAAGCTCTCAGGTGGTGTTAACGCCCAAGATCCCCAGATTTAGAAGAGAAAAGGGGAGAATTATGTGAATATATACGTGAAAATTTTGAGAAAATCATTTTCATTTGGAAATTCCCGCTAGTTCTGTTTATTCCTTCTTCAATTTCAAATAAATGAAATCCTTGGTTTCAATTATGTTGAATCTAATTATAAATTTATCTTTTCAAAAGAAACCTTTGAGATATAATGAGCTTTTGGAATCAATATTTAAATTTAAACTAAGTTTTTCAAAACTTTATACAGTAATCTGGATATTAAAAAAAAGTAATGCTATGCCTTTAACTTTTATAAATCACAAATCAAACAATAATAGTGTTTGATCAATTAAATTAGAGAACTATTTTACTATTTTATATATTCAATTGACTGTTAAATTTCTTAATTAATTCAATTTTAAACAGCACTGCATGTAAATTTAATCGTTAAAACAACGACTGAAATATCTGTAAATTTTCAAATTATTTTAAAGTTCTGAAGACATAAAAATAGGAAATTACTCAGAATACAGCCTTTTTTATTTATTTTGAAAGTTTTTTAACTTATATAGTAATAGATACGGAGCTACAGGATATAAAATTCATCTTTATATGCTGCCGTAGATTGCAACTTTACTTATTTTTATTTATAAGTAGCTATAACGTAAAATAAAAAAATGAATTACAGTTTATTAAGGAATTATTATCATGTCAAAACATGATGTTGCTCTTGGGATGAGGTTTTTGACGTCAACAAAAATCCTTAGGCGAAAAATAAAAAGTTTATTATCTGCACGAGCATCTCAAAAAATCAACATTTAATAACGTGGTGTCATTGCATTTACCAAAGCTCTGATTAAAAAAAGAAGTTATTTACTACCGTAAATAAAACCTACAAAAATGTCACTTTGAGCGCATGATTATATGAAATGAAATAAATAAGAAATGTGATATTTTTTAAACAATAAATGCGAGACAAAGTTTTTTTTTTGGATCGTTTGCATTGCTAAAGTGACTCATTCGATGAATCAATTAAAATGAATAAAAACATAATTCAACTTACACGAGCACGTGGTGCTTGGCCGTTCAAGAAATTATGTTCTGGCATGATATATTGAAATATTTATAGCAGATTACATATTAATCTTTTTATATTGAAATTGCATTTGCAAATTATATTCGTATCAAATCTATAACGAAATATGTAATTCAATTAAGATAAGATAACTCATTGGCAACATATCCCAAAGCTATTGTAAACTTCATTATGATAAACTAAACTTTTGTTAAACAATTATTTTACTTTTACAATATTAAAACATTAATATATGCAAAAAAAATTCTTCTACAAACTAGTGACAAATGCATCAAAATTGTTTAAACATTTTGGGCATGAAGAGTCAACATTATAAAAAGATATATTTATTTCTCATCCAGATAATTGGATTTACGATACAAGTGAGTCCCTTTAATGCTTCAAATCTATTTCAACCTTCCGTAAAGTCTACTGAAAACATTTGGGACATCAATAACAAAAGACAAAATGCATCATTCGTTAAAAAAAATTTGTCCAGAAGCATTAAATTATAGTTCATCGGCTCCTGCTTACATGAAGTAGGTTAAGTACATCAAGATAACTTAATTTAGAAACTCATTATTCGCAATTTACTGATAATAAAGAGAATATCTATCTATCTAAATGCTGCTTGTGACCCTCCCCTAACGAACTCTCTCAGGAAGTCTCATATAATCCCTGAGTGCCACTACAGGTCCATTAATATTTTTAAAAACAGAGGTGTTATTAAAGAACATTACATTCCGAGAACATTGTTTTAATGTCTTTTCGTTTCCACTTTACCAAAAATGCAGCTAATGTTTTAGTATAAACGAAATATTATAATCTAATTTGTTTTTTAGCCGTTTACCTAGTATCTCCATATGCATATATTATTTCTTAACTTTTTATTCATTTACACTTTTTTATTACGCATATAGTATTTTGATCTCCAGTGTATTCCGACGTTCGTACTTCCTGTCTCAGTAAATTTGTACTATTAACACATATAGTGCTTTAATCTCTAGTTGGGTTTTTCGTCATTATTTTTTATACCCATTTGGTTTTATATTTCTGAACTGCATTTTATTTAAGTGTACATTAGAGAAATTTTGTGTTAAATATGCACTACATAGTGATGGTTGCATAGTTAATGCTTAGCTACTTAGTTGTATTAATTTCTAATTGTTCTTATATGAATATGTATGTGTAATGTAAGCCATATTAATTTTAATGTGATTGACAAATGAGCAATAGCCTAAATCATGGATAAAATACGTGCTATAGTCCCTGTGTGTGTGTGTGTGTGTGTGTGTGTGTGTGTGTGTGTGTGTG
>JAOUZG010019159.1:28163278-28178278 GCA_026289955.1 Argiope argentata | reverse complement strand
TAATTTCATCGATATAGCTCTTGATGTTTTTGAGTTATCATGTTTACATACAAACGACAAATAGACAGATTTTCTATGGTTTTCTATAAAAATTTTGATGCAAATCAGAAATTTGGTAATAAAACTACATACCGAATTCCGTTTTTCTAGCTTGTGTTCTCACACATTCATTATCTGAAAAATTTATTTTCAGGTGTTCAAGAACATCCAAAACTTGATGATTCATCAAAATTACAAATTAGAATTTTTTCGTGATTACAATATTTTCATTTTTTACATGACAAATAAAAAAAACTCTAATCACAACTCTATTTCGAACATTTTACTTAAAATAAATATGGAAAACCATTTTTTTTCTACTTTTCAAAAAGAACATTTTTATTTATTTTTTTTTTCATAAAATGTTTAGTATTCATCATTGCTATGAAAATAAATGCAGATGTTTTTCACGAAAACAATACTGCTCACTTAATGTAGGTCAATCTCACGTGAATAAGGAAGCTGCAGCTTTGGTCGTCATTTTCGTAACAGTCCCATCCACCCGCATGCTTGCTATTGTAAAGAGCAGATGGTAACCCAAAATTCGACAGAAATTGGGTTAAAAGAGGGCTCTTCTGTCATCTTTCATTAGCCAATGACGTGATCAGGGTGAACGCTGAAACAACACAAGAAACACACAACTAATTCGCCGAAATGAAAATGTAAAGAAATGCATTTAGGTGCTTTTTTTTGATAAATACTTTGAAAAGTTCCATATAAAAATCTCTGGATTATATTGTTTAATGCCTTTGTTAGAAAACTTTCCGCATTTTAAATTAATGAAATATAAATTCTCACCAATTGGATATTAATTATAGAATTTTGATTTAAAGAAACATTGCATTCAAGTACTTTCATCGTAAAAAAGGAGCCATTTCCCTTTTAAATATTTTTTTACCATATTAAATTCAAACATTTTTAGGATTGTATCGGAAATTTTCTACAGAAACATGACATTTTAAAATTGTTCTGAGAATTATGAACATACTTTTCTTTTTATTATCATGTCATAACATGATATTGTTTAGAGGATGAGGTTGTTGACGTCTATAGAAATTCGTCGGTAAAAATTAAACATTTTATTATCTGATCAACCATCCCAAACAATCAGCTTTTAATAATTCGTTTCCATTGCATTTACAAAAGCTCTGATTTTTTTTAAAGTTAATTGCAACAGTAAATAAAACCTATAAAAATGTCATTTTGAGCACATCATTATATGAAAGAAAATAAATAGGAAATGTTATATTTTTTTAAACATTAAATGCGAGACAAAGTTTCTTGTGATCGTTTGCAATACTAAAGTGACTCGTTCAATGAAACAATTGAAATGAATAAAAATATAGTTTATTTTCACAAGCAGGTGGTGCTTGGCCTTTCTAGAAATTATGTTCTCACATGATACATTGAAATATGCATAGCAGATTTCATACTAATCTTTTATTATTTACTATTTATCCTTTTACTATTTTCTCATTTTCTTTCATTATTTTTTCATATACCAAATGTTTTAAGAGACAATAAGGTAATCGCCAAGATGATCAGCAATTTTCGGTGCGTATTATGATTTTGTTATTGATTATCGATATTTTCGAATTCTAAAGTCTCAATTTTCTGCACTTTTTAAAACATAAAATCTTAATTTATTTTTAATTAAACAAAAAACGCATTTGAATATTACACAAAGAATGCATTCAATGTCGAAACGCTTTTTGCCTTTTATATTAATTCAAAAGGCAAAAAGCGTTTGAAAATGCTTAAATATCTCCAAGTATCATTTGAATTCATATTAAACAAGATAATTAAGTTGTATAAACATTAAATTTGAATGCAATACTAGGATTATTTGGAACGGACCTAATAATACTATTCTATCAGAAAACGAGGACAGCGCCTGGATCGACAATCTCTTTACAAAACTTGGCGCTATTTCATTGTGATGATATTTGACCCCAATATTAGATTTAATGCCCTCCACGTCCACTTACACACTTTTAATGGCATTGGTTTTGGATATGAAGCCTTCCAACACAAAAGCTAACAATTTACAACTATGTCACCACTGTCTGTGCATTCTTATTAGAATTGAAATAAAAATGAATGTCCCAAATAAGATGTGTTGTTTCAAATGAAGAGTACTTAAATAAATAGTTTAGCATAATTATTCCAAATTCAGTAGGAAAAAATCAGCTTATTTTTTCAAAAATATCACATCCTATTTTTAACTCTGAGTATTTTTCAAGGCCATGCTTATACTCTTTTTGAAAAGAAAATTTTCCTTGAATAATCAGCTATGAATAGGTCATCACATAATATATGAAACTAAAAATTCCGATTATCTTAGATATTATATTTATGAAAAAGTTTAAAGTCACTTTTTTGTATATTTTAATGTTAATATTGTAAATGTAAACTAATTTTTTAAAAAAATCTTAGTTTGTTATAATAGAGTTTACAATAGCTTTGGTATATTTTGCTTATAAATTATCTTATCTTAATTGACTTTCATACTTAGTTATGGATTTGATTAGAAAATAATTTTCAAATACAAATCTATATTAATAAAAATGCAACTCGAAGTGCGTTGCTAAGCACAACACTGGAAAACGGCTTGTCCGATTCGGCTAATTTTTAAAAAAATATTTTCGTTAAGACACGAGGATGATTCTTATGGAGAGAAAAAATGAAAAAGCTGCGAGGAAAATGGTTAAAACGACACTTTTCTTACTTTCCCGCCAAAAATGTTCATTTCCTTCTCCCACACCAACTGGGATAGATAGCAGGAAGTAATAAATTATGATTTGTTTAGAAAGAAATACGTGAAGTCAGTTTGTTTTCATTCATAGATAACGGGATGTTTAAAAAAGAAAGAAAATAGTTGCTTTTATTATAAGTCGGTATGAATATTTAATCTATGCCTGCTCGAAATAAAGTCTGGGCAGGGAAAAAAAAGAGTAATAACAAAGGGAAAAAAGGGTTTATAGAAAGAAAAGTAGTGAAGAAAAAAAGGATAGAAAAAAAAAGAAGGGTGTTGGTGTCACCATTATTTCGTCTGTGCGAGGCATTTTCCAAGCTGTTTTTAAGCTTTTGCATCTCTTGAAAACCAATTATGGCTTTATTTTATTAGTGTGTTTACATTTATGAAAATTTGAATATCATTATTCTATAAAAACAGAATTTTAGACCTTTCCCTCCACAATTTAAGTAAAGCATCAATTCCGGGACAATCATTGCTCGGGTAGAAAGAGAAAGATGAGTAGTACAATGAACACAGCATCTGAAGAAAATAATACCAAATAATACTATAAATGAATTATATGATTATCAAAATTTGTTTGGTTTAAAAATATTTTGGTGAAAAATCTGTTATGAGACACAGCTACATAAAATATTAGCGAGCATTAATACTGGCGAACCGACTGGTCGCCAAAGGCGGCTAGTTAAATATAAAAAGATTAAAATGAAATCTGCTATGTATATGAAATCTTCAATGCATCATGTCAGAACATAATTTCTGGAAAGGGCTAAGCACCACGTGCTCGTGCAAGTTAAATTACATTTTTATTCATTTTAATGGTTTCTTTGAATGAGTCTCTTTAGTATTGCAAACGATAAAAAAAACGTTGTCTCGCATTTATTGCTTAAAATCAAAAATATTATTAATACACAAAAAACCAGACTGAGATAAACAACCTTTTTAATAAAAAGCATGCATGAAGACAGAACTCCATTTAGTGGTCCAAAACTAGCTATGCAAGTTCTAATAGTAAAGGGAAGAACCTTTTTTCTCATTTTGATTATCAACAAACTATTCGAACATCTCCACTATATTTATAAAAGGTTCCAAAGTGCTCCTCCGCGCTTCTGTCTAGTATTTCTACACAGAAAAAGTTATTCTGAGGAATTTTTCAAGACCCGTTACGACAACCTTGGGACAACAAATGAACAGAAGGACCTTTTTAGAAGTAGACGATATGCCTTCTCCATATCAAATCCTAGAAAATAAATATGTTTGATCAAAAATAAAACCTGAAAATTTTGAAAACTTTAGTTTGCCATTCTATTAAAGAGTGGACATTTGAAGTTTTCTGAGCATTCCAATCTTTATATATGTTCTAAACACTAACTGGTAGATATTGACATTTAAAATATATGACTAGTTGTCTAATATTATTTTCTATTGAAATAATAAGGAGATGAAGAATTTTAAAGATATAATTTATATTGTGAAAAACATTTAGCAGGTATTAACATAATCATAATAGGAATGTTGTAATACACCATGAATTAAAATCGATAATTATAGGGTCATTAAAGGGTTGAAGATCCAAAGGATTAGGATTTTAAAATATTGTCCTTTCACCATTCCATATAAACAAGTATTTAAAGATATGTTCTGCTATTTTCTTCCCTTAATATATAACATGCGATGTGTTAAGATATTTCATTATTATTATGAATTTTTATTGGAAATATTAGTAGGGGATATCAACAAAAAATTTGAAGATGGTTTTATATCAAACGACAAAATCAAATCGGATTAATTTTATTTCGACTAATTCTAAATTAAAATTATTCCAACTTTATTTTAATTTTAATGGCGCATTATATCTCATCAATTAATTACAATGTAATTGCACATACTTTACGTCCCACCTTGAAATTTTATGTACCTGAAATTACAAGAAAAAGTAAGTTTTAAATCAAGTTTCTTAAGCACACCTGAACACATCGACCGAATAAAGCGGTAACATCAAAAAATACAATGGTTAAAGAATACCCCGACATCTTTAAAATATTTATCTGAATCCATTACAGTTCCAGGAGGCCTATTGTTTATACATTTATCCTGTTGCTACCGGTAACTTTTTAGAAGTACTGACTCCAAAGTAATAGGCTTTGGAATGGTCTCGATTTTTTTGTTAGTTGTTCTTACTTTGGTTACTCTTGGATATGCATCTCTTCTGGGAAGCCCTTTAATTAGAATACCCCATCGCCAATTAAAAAGTTATCCATCAACTTCAGGGAGAACTACATCTTCAACATTCGAAGATTCTCCTCGTGTATTGGCTTTCATGTTCTGCTAAATACAAGTAGCCAAATCTCATTCTAACACCACGACGTAGTTTTTATATAAAATATATTTGTCTTATTTGACTTTTACTGTCGATTTCGTTTAATAAATAATATTATTGCTGCATATGCTCTGTGCCGGCTTGCTGGCACAGAGGTAGCGCTTCTTCCTCGTGTTCTGGAAGTCCTGGGCTCGAGTCCCGGTTCGGGCATGGTTGTTATTCTGTGTGCTATCTGTGAGATGTGTGAACGTACCTCCCTGTAAAAAGGGGTTGTGCAAGCGAATGTGGTGAGTGTGTAGAAAAGTCGTACCCTTGGCCCTAGTCGGCGCTACTCAAATACAAGAGACGCTTCATTCGGCTTAAATCTGCTGCTGGGTTCAGCAGCGACCTTGTCCATGGCAAGTGCCATTTGACACAACAACAACAACATATGCTCTGCAAGTATGAATCAATGTTAATGGCATCAGAACATCAAAATCATGTTAATATATGTGCAGGAATAGTTAGTTAGCAGGAATTTATTTATTTCACAGTCGCAAATAGATTTTGGGACTGTGTTGACTTTGGTGTTGACTATTAGATTGCAACTCTAAATAGTCAACTCCAAAGTTAGTAGATCCTTATTTCTGATAATAAATCATTCATTTTCTGTGGATAATTCATCTAAATAGGTATATCTAACAGGAAAATCGATCAACAAAATAAAAAAGGTCATGCCTGACCTTGGGAGAAAGATTCAACAGGCAAAAACTTGATCTTGAAATTTTTTCTTCCAGTTCAATCATTTTTGAATGCAGAAATACCAACTGACGATCAAACTTCTGGCATTTAATTATGGAAATTGTACACAAATTGGCAAAATAAATTAAGGAAGATATACTTAATCAGACTTTGATTTTTTGTCCATTTGTTAATCTATTACTTATTTTTAATAAGAATAAACGAATTTAAGATTCTCAAAATAATTTTGCGATTCTTTTACCGCCAAATACACTTTATTATTCCATACACACTGGCACTGACGTTATAATATACGTTTGCTTACGTCATTTGATTCTCCAATAAAATTGTAGCCGCCATGCAAATCCAATTAAATCCAAGCCTTCAAGTTAAACATAACTTCAAGTGAAATCCGTAAAATGGTAGCATTTATATTAATTTTGCTTCCAAATTTATTGTAATCTGTTTTGAGTTATTTTCACTTCAGGAAAATAAAGAAAATGTGATGACAATTGCTGTAACTTTAACATGCGATAATAAAATTTAGTTTAAGTTATCTTTACACTAAAGATAATTAAGAATAAACCGTTTCCCCGTTCTCAACCACTGAACCGATTTCGCTAAGCTTTGTTTCATAAGAACGTTCATATCCCTTAAATATGCTTTCAAATTGACATATATGTATTCGAATGTATTAAATATGTATTCAACTCACTTAAATATATGTTCAGGCTCATTTGCATTTTTGCCATTCCATTTTTGAGAAAAACAGAAAAAATACAACTTCGTAATGAAATCTTAATATAGAGTTCGTCCGTCCTAACCATTAAACTGATTTCAAAAACTTTTATTTCCTGTCCCACTTGATCCTTGGATATGTTATGAAGAGTAATCTGCATTAAACTATTTTCCATTGACTTGAAAAATCGAAAAATTAAAACTTCACTGTACATTTTCTAAGAAGAAATCTGCTTACAGAATTCACCAGCACCAATCAATGAAGCAAATTGTTTTAAAACATTTTACTTCATATGAATGCTTTTATATCACAGAAAAATCATCATCAATCATTTACTTTCCCTCTTCCCATTTTGAAAAATCCCCTCCCCCCCCCCAAAAAAAACAGAATTCAGCATCAACAACTGAAATGATTTCTTAATTTTTAGCCGCCAACGATGAATTTATTTCTTTGAAATATTTCTAACCAGTCAGAAAACTTAATCGATTTTCTGCTACTTTTACTTCTATTATTGTATCAATTCTTTCACTGTTCCTTTATTATGACAGTATGCAGGGATTCAAAGTTATTTGAAATGACTACACTAATTTTAATATCCAAACATCAACGGCGATCATATTAAGGCGACCAGGGACCTTTAAAATGACTTTTTGCAATTTTCACCTTAGGAATGGGAAATTTTACAGGCATTAAGAGTAATAATATAGGAGGTGACACACAAAATTTTAAAGCATTATATTAATTTATTTATGAGTTAGAGGGAGTTAATATAATATAATATTAGAGATAAATAACGTTAATGAAAAATGTTCCTGACTCTCCTAATTTGTTCGAAAGAGCTCCAATTTTTATTATTACTTTCCCTTACCCTTTTGAAATAAAAGCTGGGATTAATCTCGAAGTTTGAATTCGAAATATCAAAATTAACCAATGTAATAACTCAAAATTGCATAAACTTTTTTTAATTAGTAGTTTTAAATTATTGTGGTAGTTATTTTGATATTTCTTTCTGAAACTTCAAGATTAATCCCAACTTTTGTTTCAAAAGGGTAAGGGAAAGTAATAATAATAATTGGAGCTCTTTCGAACAAATTAGGAGAGTCAGGAACATTTTTCATTAACGTTATTTATCTCTAATATTATATTACACTAACCCCCTAACTCATAAATAAATTAACATAATGCTTTAAAATTTTGTGTGTCATATCCTATAGTGTTACTCTTAATGCCTGTAAAATTTCCCATTCCTAAGGTGAAAATTGCAAAAAGTCATTTTAAAGGTCCCTGGTCGCCTTAATGATATTAATATAGTTAAATACATCTTCACAAAATAAACAAAAAAAAAACTATTGAAGGCATTCTAATTGGCTTTGAATGCTTTAAATAGTGCAAGGTAATTGGCGAAATCGGTCCAATTTTTAAGTTTGGGGAAGCTTTTCTCGGAATCTGGATGGTAATTAATATAAAGACTTCATTGATTTGATATGAAATTCAAATACTCTAACATGAAATAAAAATTGGCGAAATCGGTATAGTGTTAGTGACTATTAAAATTATTCTTTGGTTTTTATAGTTATTTCAAAAAATATAGCTAGCAGTCAAACAGCTGATAGGCAAAGGCAACTAGTTTATTTCTTATTTTATTTTATAAGCAATAAGTTAGTAATAATTGATAATTAATTTATCTATTTTTATGTTACGATAGATGAAATAAATTAAGAAAAAATCAAATAACATGTAAATTGATGATAAAAATGAATAGAATGGATAAACTAAGCAATTATTTATTTATAATCCTGTTATGTTTTCATCGGAAAAATAATACAAAAATTCCTTGTATACACAACAACTTATTTCCATTATTATTTATTTATTTTTCTTATTTTTCAGCTTACTTTTAAGAAACGGAACTGAATTTTTTTTTCTATTTTTAATATGGGAGATGGAAGCCATAAATCCAAGATGACCTTGCTCACCAGATTGAAATTTCACTCTCATTTTAATATAAAGCATAAAGTTTGGCGAAAAAGTAATTCAACACTTTAATTGTGATCTTTGAGCATATGATTACAACCTGTCTCTTCTTTACTGGTTTTATCCAGTGGAATTTAATACTTTGTCAAGATAATTCCTTAACGTTAATTATCCCAGCTTGTCGAAGACTTTGGTTTTCTTTGAAGCTTATATAAGAGATATTAACAATAAATAGGTCAAAGTAAACTTCGTCTTTGGCGAAGAATTTCATTTTTTGAAGATTCAAGGTTATGATTTTTTTTTAAAACTTACTTCACCAGCAAAGTGTGGAGTCTCCTAGACACAATTAAGAAAATGGCTTTAAAATTCTTTGAAAACAATCTTTAAAAAAAGAAATGTGGGAATGAGATTAAAGTCTAGGAACGAGTTCCATGCCATAAAATGGCGTCAGTAATTTTTGTCTAAATAAATTCGTCAATTTAAATTGAATTCTCATCATCTTAAGTGAGAAAAGTAATCTTTTCGAATTAGCAAGAGGCATCTTAAAGGACGTCTAATTCCTAGGAATACTGCTCTCCGGGTGTGTTACATTAAATTGAATGATTGAATCCAATAAACACTGTTTACAAGATTTAAAATCAAAGCAGACGTGGCATAAACTAATTTCTCAGTCTAAATTGCTCTGTCTAAATATATCCTTGAAGATCCGGATAAAGGAATATAAGGTAAATAAGAGGATAAATTCTATTTGATTTGATAATGAAGCATGAAATAATAATAAGTTTTTATTTATTGGTAAATAATGCAATTTTTTAATATCAATTCTTACTATTAGCTCACACTCTCCCTATATATATGTCTTGTTCAAATTTTCAATCGTTAATAAAATACTTTTTATTCATCCATTCAAACTCAAATGCATTTTTTAAAAACTTCTAGTGAATGAAACTTGACGTTAATACAGTTTTTTTTTAAATATTAATTCATTAGTTTTGTATTAATTAGTTAAAAACTTACTTTCTAGCCAAAAATTTTCCTTACTCCGTAGCCAAATAAATAACGATTTCAGTTTATGTTCCCCCACACTGATGAGGTTAGGCTTAACATGTTTTCGGCCAACTATTTTAAAGGATTCTGTTTATTTTCACAATGTTTGATGCATTTAAAACCAAGCATTGTTAATGAATCAATTTTTTAGATTCATTTTGAAGTATTTTCGAATTAAAATAATATTGAATAAGGAAAATTGAAAATTTCTCATCTGTACTGCTTTAACCCAACTGGAGTAGAAAACTCAAGCCTTTTATTTTGCCTCAGTTGAATTTGAATACTTAATTTGCGTTGTAAATGTAATGCCAATATCATTTTTGATCAAAAATTTATAGTAACTGCAATTGTTATGCCTGCGCAGCCTCGTTGGTAGGATGTTGGATTCGCATCTCCTGAGCTACGAGTTCGAACCTACCAGCCGAAGATTCTTCGTGTGTGGTGGACTTTAAATATGTCGTGGTCACAAAGTTCTCCATGAGGAGGATAATACCACTAAGAGTCCTGGGTCAGAAGTGATCGTTCTCTTTTCTAGATCTAAATTACGATCTGTGGGTGGAAGTAAGAATGAAATCCGCCCCATAAAAAGGGTTTGTGACGTGTGTGAGTTAGAAGTTACGACTTTCTGCCCTCAGGTGCTCAGGGGTTTATACCCTCAGAAATTACTGCACCCTTCTTTTTGCTGTAAAGCTTAAAAAGAGAACAACAATGAGTCTAATTATTTAATAAAAAGTAAAAAAATAATTTTTTTCTTTGTTTATCTAAGTAGAAATTGATTTTTAAAAACTGTTTGTTATGTTGCTTGTTTTTTATGGCGATTAGGAAAATTGTTTAAATACTTTGTTAGAAAAAATGTAATCATTTCGTTACCTAAATATTAAATTGAAAAAACAATCTTGTATTCTACTGTTTTGTGCTATCATGAAGGCAATAAAATGCGTATACCGAGTTTGATATTACAAGATTCAGTTTTAAAATGGTGTCTCTTTCTTAAGTATCATTGAAATTGACGGTTATATCTTTATGGTACTATGTATTATGATGTATTATTGCATCTGTAAAAACCCCATTCTTAAAAAAGAAGCATCAGAATAATGTTATATTTCATTAGATATTATTAGATCTTCTGAATTCAATTTGATTGGATTGTGAGAAATTAAATAGAATTACATTTACGTTTATTAAGAAATTTTTAAATTTCATTATTTATGACTTTTAAAGATAAAAAATATCTCAAATTTGTTGTTAGAAAGAAAATACTTTGGAATATTTACTTACTCTGTAGAAGAAAAAAATGTTATATTTTACTATTGTTTGCTGTAATGAAAACAACAGACAACATAAATAAATATTTCTTTGTATGATTCAGATCACAAATGGATTCTATTTATTATCAATGAAAACTTGTAATTGACTGTGTACAATGTTTTTGCTACCTGTATTGTGATGTTATTGCTATTATAGGATGTATTATTGGATTCATGATAACTAAACAATATGGAAAAAAACATCAGACTAGTGATGTGTTTTAAAAAATATTTTTAGATCTATTAAACTCAGTTTTATTTTATAATGATGCATAAAATTATATTATGCTTACGTTTACTGGGAAATAAGGGAATTTCATTATTTTTCATGCCCTTTATAAAATATCTTAAATACAATATAAATTATTTTATAACCTAAAAAAACTTTTCGTTGTATATAACTATCATGTGGCATAATATAAGCAATATAGAGAATAAAATAAATGCATTGAATATTTTTATACTGCAAAAAAGAAATTTTTTTAAAAAAATAACTTTAGTTGCATTTTGTAATTGTATAATATCATAATAAAGAACCATAAAGCAAGTCAGAGTTGCACGATTCAGTTTACAAATTACGTCCATTGGAATTATTAAAAGGTTGTGATGCAATGTGTTATTTTATGATGGTATTTAAATAATGTGCTTAACCTTCAAAGTTAAATTATCAATAAAGAACCATCACATTTGTATTAAAAAAAAATGGTGAGAAAAATCAAGTAATCAAATATTTAATTAAAGAATGAAAACTATTTATAAAATTTATGTAAAAAAATTTAAAAAATATTTATCATTGAGTAATAATTTGTAAAGCTAAATTGATTTTTTTAAAAAAATTATTTTAAAATTATGTAAATTCTATTTATTGTGTAAATGATATTTTCATAAAAATATCAAAATATTTTTTTAATTTTTCACTAAATAAAATTTCAAAAAGAATGTTAATACAACTTTTGTTCTCTAACGAGCATATGTGCCATATTTGATAACTCTCGTTCAAACGACGTGACCTCGTTCAACGGCAACCAATAAACACGTGCCCTCTCAAGCATGCACATTCATCATTATTATTAGTTAAGAATGAGAAGTTTGATGAACCTTAAAATTCATCGGTTAACAAAAACAATTTATCGTGGTTTAATTGTAAAGGAAGCCCTTTTAAACAATAACTATTATTAGTATTTGCCTTTGGAACACATATCATTAAATATTCTCAGTTTGACTCCAATCAGTGCAGAAATATCAATGGAACAACTAATTAAGCCTTGTTAGGCTTCACTTTCACCCAGATACGCTATAACAGAAATGTTCATTAAACACTTCACGACCGGTAACTGTCGGAATCTTGCAATGAAAGTAGCTATTAATGTAGAATTTATTTCGAATAATTCGAACAAGCGAAATGAAATATTTCCTTTTATTTTGACTTTAGTTTAATAACTCCTGAGAAGCAATGGAAAAGGATTATCAATCTCCAATTATATTAATGAGGAGACCGGATTATTAAATATTTGCTTCAATTTATACATTAATTAAGATTCTTTAGTCAAATTTTAATGACTTTTTCAAGAAAGAAAACGATTTTAATAGCTTAAGTAAAAAAAATTCTGGTGTGAGAGAAAACTAAGTTATTTTTAAACGTTCTATTTTTTTAATGTTCATTTAAGGATTTCTTTTTAGTTACAAAGAAACGCTAAGAAAAATGCTTCAATTTATTCCTTTTCTAATTAAATAATAAATAAATAAATATGTACCTCAATTCAATTATTGATCTAATTTATTAAAATAAAGAATGTAATTAATTTCTTTAAAGCAAACTTTTATAACCCACATTTTTCCAATTAAGAACATTTTTAACAAATCATTATTAGGTGGCAGAAAGTTAAAAGTTTTCAATCACTTTGCCACTAAATAAGGCTGAAACTTGAATAGAAAATGTAGGAGATTCTATGAGTTCTATTAGATAAAAATGTTATATACATAGCATTTTTATCATATCAGAACATGATGTTGTTTTTGGATGAGGTTTTTAGCTTCAACAAAAATCCGTAGGTAAAAAATAAAAATTTTACAATCTGCACGAGCATCTAACAAATCGGCTTTTAATAACGCATTACCACTGTATTTACAAAAACTCTAATTTAAAAAAATAATTTAATGACTTTAGCAAATAAAACCTAGAAAAAATGTCATTTTGGGCCCATGATTATATGAGATGGAATAAATAGAAAATGTGATATTTTTTTAAACAATAAAGGCAAGACAAAGTTTTTTTGGGTCGTTTGCAATACTTGAGCTACTAATTCAATGAAACAATTAAAATGAATAAAAATATAATTTACCTTGAACGAGTACGTTGTGCTTGGCCGTTCAAGAAATGATATTCTGACATGATACATTGAAATATTCATCACAGATTTCATTTTAATCTTTATATTTATTTGGTATCTTTATATAATTGAAATTAATCTGATAACTTCTTATTAATCAAACTGGAAAAATTTTAATTCCATTTTTCTATAACTTTGTCCTGAAAAAATCATCTATTCATCTTAAATAATCCTCATATTTATTAATTTAAAAAATAAGATAAAATCGTTCATGAAACAATTTATGTAGTCGAACAATACCAATTAAGAAAACGATAATAATTTTTTATCACAGGACATGAAAGACGGGATTTTTTTTTTCTTTTCAATTTTTTCCCATCTGTCAATAAAGTGTATTTCTTAAAAGACAATAACATTAATCATTTTCAGTCATAAAAATTCCCATTTACACAAAGCAATATCCATAAATCAATAAATGTCAAATTTTCAATTTCCGTTTTAAATTAACGTTCTTTTGCAACAAATGAATACAGAATTGACTATAAAATGAATAAAACAAAATCAGACATTAAATAAATGTTGAAATATGAAGAGCTTTGCTATTTTTCTCTTTAAATATAGCAAAAAAAACTATAAGCTTCTTTAATGTAAGTATAATAGCATCGTAAAATGAAGTCTAGATAATTGATTTCGAATCGAATTATATTTTATGTCTTTCAATTATAGAGAGAGTATGAATGAAATTTTTGTAACTCTTGCATTTGTATAGCTGTCTTTGCCTCTAAAACTATATACGTTTAATTTAAAAGTAATTTTAATTTATATTGTTTTTGAATTAATATTGATTTACCTGCAATATTTGAATAGTCTTATCGTTAAAACTTTAATATGCTTAGGTAATGGCAATTCATTAAAATATTCATATCACAAAAATAAATGTTTATGCTTTAAGTGAATTTATTTAAATAATATCTTTTTAGAGTTTTTACGTCTTATATAAAGAACATCATTTTAAGTTTGTTATGCTGAAAGTGCATTCAACTTTATCTTTATATTGTGCATTAAAAATTTTATTTTTTGTTGTGGAATTATAAAAACTATTTTATGCTTATTTTTGTAATATAAGTATGATTGCAAAAAGATATTAGGAAATGCATAGTAAATAAATAAGGTTATTAATAAATTAAGTTATCATTTACCGAAATCGTTTGAATATATTTTATCATCCATTTCTCTGTAAGGATTTTCTTTCATCTTTACTGTTGTAAAATACATTTTGAAGCCTTTTAGAAGTTCTAAACAGAAAAACTAATGCAAAACATTCTTTGAGTATAGCTAAGCTATCGATCTTCTTACTGTAGATATTTCTTAAATAAAATGTTCATTCCGGAAATACTTTATCATATGAAAATAAAATAAAATTTGAAATAATTTTAGTTTATTTTAAACAAAATACAAAAAAATTATTAGAGTAGAATCTTTTTTATTAAGTCTCGATTTTACAATAATAAGTATTTATTTTAGGAACACCCTGCACTAACCTTTTATTTATAGTTGACAAATTCTTAAGAGATGCAAATAAATGGAGCCTCAAATACTTGAAGGAATAATTTTTATTTCCGATAAAGAAATCATTTTTGAGGGAATGAAATAAAGAAATAAATTTTAAAAAAATCTACAATAGCAAATTTCAAGTTAGAATATTATTATTTTTAATTCATTATTTGTCTTAATTAATTTAAGTCATTAACCAATTTAAACCGGATTGA
>JAOUZG010019159.1:28112722-28140985 GCA_026289955.1 Argiope argentata | reverse complement strand
AATGCATCATTGATAACTCTCAAAGTGGAGGGAAAATAAATCACTGGTTTAAACAGGAGGTTCAGGAAGATTTCTGCCTTTCTCTTTTCAAGTTCAAATGTATAAGATTTCCTGTCAAAAATCTCCACGCATATGATTTATGAGAATATCCTTGTATATAAGACCCCAGATACATGTGTTAACGTCTTGTCCCTCTCTAGAGAAAATTTGAAAGAGCAACTCCAAACTGACATGCCCACCTCCAAACAAGCTATTTCATTGGCCGAGCAGCTATCGTACTCAGTTGTACTTAAAGCACTTCCAGGAAAAATCTTCTGTCCCTACAGTTTTGTCATTAAGGGGATAGTTCTCTTCGCGAGGACGGGCCCCGACAAGCATATCATTGAAGTAGAATTCTTCTTACTTCTGAATAAACAACGTGGCCCTGGACTCAAAGTCCTGTCGATCGGGGATAGTGCCCATCGGAGGCCGGGGCTTCTAATCACATTCCTTGTGTCCTTGTGTTTACGCCTTGTAATCCTTCTCCTGCTTTTGCGCTGAACAGCTTGCTTCTCGAAATGGGATAAAACGAAATTAAAAAGTCAATATGTGTTTTATTATATGATTTTCGGCCACAACTCTGAAACTTTCTTTCAATTCTAAAAGAATGTGTGTGTGCATGTGCGTGTATGCGTATAGATAGATAGATAGATATTCATTCCTTCTGCTTACTCGCTCGATATGCTTCTTTCTCTTACCACGGTTTAGGGAAAGAAATTTTGAGAAAAGCAAACATTTGAAATTTTTCCCCAAAATTACAAAAAAAATAATAAAAAAAAAGTCGATGACTACTGCTTCTATCTAATTTTTAAACACATATATATATAAGTCGTTCACATTCAAAAAACATTTGAATATCTAACTGAAGTCACTAAAAAGACAATTTGGGAAGGGGGAAGATGGTTAAAACAGTATTAAAATATATCACTGTAATATTTTGTGAAATCTCAGATATATCACATAGTTACTAATTAATTAAAATTTTAAAGAAAGTCACTACAAAGGTGCACATTCTCATTCTTAAAGTGCAATTATGCCAAATTTGGTAGCTCTTAGTGTTTTGTTGTTCTGCAAAGTTCCACACGCGTACAGACATTTATTCTCATGATTTTAACCCTTATTTGCTGTATGTTATCAGTGCTATATATATATAATTTTTCTTTCAAATTATTACTGAAATAATTATGCTCTAATACCGGCTGTTTCCAAGGTATTCAAATCGAAAATGTTATTAAATCTATTTACAACAAGTACATGGTTATATGAGGGCTGATCAAAAAGTATGAATAAATTGTAATTTACCAACAGTTATTGCATTGTCTTTTTATTTTGTTTAACTAAGAATTTTATCTACATTTTATCTTGGAATACTGAATGAAAAGTGTTTTCTTACAAAGTAAGATATTATTCAATAGTAAAATAATAGTAAATCTATATTTATAGCTGTTCACAGTTCTCTTTTTAACCTTATGGTCATTCTTCCCAAGTTATTTTTTAGGCCTAAATCATAATCAAAACAAGTTATTTAAATTATTTTTTTCTACGATTTATTTAAGAAATGAAAATCTGTCAAATATTTTGAAATCTGTTTCTTTTTTTTAAAAAAAAATCTGATATTTAAGGGTTAATAAACATTTAGTCTTTGCAAATCCTTTTAAAAGGGTATGCATTTCTTAAAAAACCCGGCATTAATGGAAAACAGCTAACTATGGCATTACGATATTTATATAGTTCACTAGTGAGTCTATCAAAATTAAGCTTCAAAATGGATTGGATTTGTGTCTCTAATAGCTCTAGACTAATTTAACTTTTTATTCTTGAGATTTTAACAGCTCAACAGGTTGATTGCGAGAAACAATTTCAGATTAAATCACCCTGTATTATGCTAAGAACAAAAATGTAATGGTGTCGAGACTGTTAGTTATCTTCTTTATTTATGTCTGTGAATCTTCGAACGATCAACCTAGATAATCGTTTTTTTTTCTTTTATATGGTCTTGTAATGTATTAAGTAATCGGTCATTCAACTCCTCCCACATTTTTTAAATAATAATTCTTTGCAATTAAATAAACAGCGAACGTGATAGTCACAGAATACATATAGAAAACAGACATTAAAAATTCATAAATAATAAAGCAAGTAGTCCAAAGTATTAGCTCATTCAATTACGGCATGATGGTTTGAAATGTAAATTTTTGACCGAATAGTGATAAAACTTGAAGTTAAAATCTTATAAGGATGCAGATGTGTAATGGAAAGAGGCTAAATAAATGTTTTTATGACACTAACAAATAAAGAATGATTGTTTTGTCAAAATTATGAAGGTAAACATTCAAATTGTAGAATCGTAAGAAATTAATTTAATTTTTTTATCACATTTATAATTTTAATTTTTATTTAAAGAACTTTTTTTATTATGACAAATTGTCAAACCATACATTACTTTTTTTCTTTAAGTGATTCAATGATAAAAATTTCTATTTTAATTTTGCTAACGGATACTTTGCTTTATGCGCAATTATTCAACTTAAGTTTTGTAAATAGAAGATAAGAAATTTTAATAATAAAGAAATAGAAATTATAATTGCATTCAAAATGATATTTGATGCAAGGAAATGTCCATTCTCTCTCTCTCTCTCTCTCTCTCTCTCTCTCTAACGAAGGAGATATCTGATCTGATCTTGCGTTTGGAGTTTTTATGAGAATGGAAATTAATTTAGATTAATATATGCATTGGCAACAACCTATTTCTTAAAAAAGTTACTATATACACTGTAAACCCCTTCCTATTATGAATTTATTAATCCTTCTTATTTTAATTGAATTATCTAACTTTTTTTGTATTTCATCTTTTAATTTAGCTGCTCACAAGATATGTGGATAATAAAAAGCTTTTAAAGTGTTGGCAAACGGTGTATAATTTCTTTTCTGCATACTACTAGAATATGATTAAATGAATTGTTACAACTGTATTGTGGCCAAGTGAATATTCATTCTCTTAGGACAAAATGGTGATGAGTTAATTACATAAAGTCATTCAGGATGTAACGTCAATCAGATTATTTTAAGTCTGATTGACGTTACATTATAATTGTGAGTAAAAAATTAATGTTAAGAAGTACAAGTCGTAAAAGAGAAATTCCTTACTTCAACTTGTTAATTGCTGTTACTTCTTAAAATAACTCAGTTGTTTGTATAAAAAAATGTTACTTAAAATTAAGTAAATTAAGTCATGTTTCTTAAATAAGCAACAAAAAATGAAAAAAGGCATACAAAATTAGAATGTGGGAGACATTTTAAAAGATTTTCAAGTCAAAAAATTATACCGATACTTTTGCTAAGCTTAAGAATCATTCATGACTTTAAACACAGGTGTTCATTTTTAGTTTTATTTTAGAAAAGGTCAGCAAACAATAATTTAAGCAGATGTCTCAATAAATGTCTAAAAATGACTCCCAACCAGTTTTACATCAAATTGATGTTGAAAATATTTTATTGTAATGCTTGATGAAAGAAAATTCTAAAGGGTTAAAAATAAAAGCATTATAATGAAATTAACAAAACCGACGAACATTAAGTGGTGTTTATATTTATGATACGAAACAGAAACAACATTCTTTATACTGATTATAACATAGATTTTTCCCGAATATGCATCTATATACATGGTTCTATGAATATTTACAGGAGCAAAAGCAATTAACAGAAACTTGAAAGTTATTAAAACAAATTAATGAGAAACTAAAATAATAAATTCCAACTATAACTAAATATGATTTTATCTCAGTTATGAAAAAAAATCAGTGATACCACTGAAAAATTCTATACAAGGTGTCCCAGCAAGACCGGATAAACTCTGTATTGTCAAATTCGTTGTTTGAAATGCATAAAAAATACCCAATGAACTGTACCTTTACAACCCATAATTTTTGAGAAAAAGTTGAGAAAAAATGTATGACGCCATATCTAGATTATGATTTTTAAAAAACAATTATTCGAAGCATGAACAGGATCAGACCTTGCTTAATTTTAAATAGGAATATGTACAAAATTTTCCACTCGCATCTGGAGGCATCGTAGTGTCCAATTAAGTAAGCGGTCTGTGGAGACGAATGGACTAAGTCCATTTCTGAAGCAACTGGGTATCGATAAACCAATTCTTTTACATGACCCCAAAGGAAGAAACTTAAGGAGTCAGATCTGGAGATCGTGGTGGCCATGAAACAGATGGCCAACTCCCAATCCAGCGACCGAATAAAGGTTGTTGTTGTTTTCGTAAACCGAATATGATGTCATACATTTTCTATCCGCATTTTCTCTAAAACTGTGGGATTTAGATGTACAGTTCTTTGAGCATTTTCTATGTATTCCAAACAACGAATCTGGCTATGCAAAGTTTATCCAGTCTTGCTGAGACAACCTGTATATTTTAGTAATTAATATCAATATTCATTAAACATTAAAAAATATCTTACCCATGTCTGCATAATATCATAAGTAACATAAAAATGTATCAATTTTATATTTTATGGAATATGGAAAATGTCTATTTCAGTTTCCATAAAGTAATTTTTTTGTGCTAAGTTTCTGAATTAAAGAAATAACTAAGAGTAAAAACTTTTTGATTAAGACCTGTAGTTTTGAAGTATCATTCATGTAAGCAGATTTTTGGAATATACGCAATTGAGAAAGAAAGTGGTATCAATACTTGCTTTAATTTCCTCGCCAGCCATAAGCAGGGAGTGGAAATTATCATATCAATTTCCTTTTAAACACTCAATAAAAATTTAACCGTCTTCTCCACTTTTAATAACTGATCCAAATGTATGAAATCAATCTTTATACAACTCTTGAGAAAACATTTCGGATTCCTGTAGTGCATTAATACTCTCTTCATTTCCACAGCACTTCGAAGATAGTGATTCTTTGTCATTTTGTAATACCTCCAAGAAAAGTATTAATTTCCTTTCTTCAAATATTTCTGTTTCAAATTTTGTTTTCCTCGGTTTTTCTCTTGTACAGATTTTAAAAGTTCTTATTTTCATAGGCTAAGCAATATTATTTCCCGTTCTTGTCAAATATAATCGGCTTATTAGATATTATCTATATGGAATTCATAAGACGGTTTTAATTAAATTGTAAGCGTCATAACTTTTATTGCATAATAGTTCCCTTGAACGACCATCAAGTATACTGTGAATATTTATTGTGTTAACCTTTTATTAAATATCTTAACTTTAATTTGATTTTCATGACTTCTCTAAGTCTCACAGTTTAACCGATATTAAAAACTTATCATTTTAGTAACCTTACACCTATTCTATTTATTATGCACATAAACATTCTGTGTTTAATGAGTTCTTCGGCATCATATTGCTATTTAAAACATTAGATTCAGACAGTTTCTCTTCTAATTGTGTGCTGGTCTTTCTTGCCAGCGTAATTTCAAATTCTGGTTACTTTTGTAGACTGTTCAGAAGATTAACAAAAACTTCCTTAATTCGCTTCTATTAAAGAAAGATAATAAGATATTTTGATAACACGAAAAAATATCTGAATTTTATTGCAATAAAGTAATCTATTATTGAAATTTAAGAAAAATATTTTAAAAAATTGTCAAAATTTGAATTTCAACTAAATTGATATCATTAAAAATAAACCTTTTAAACCTTTAAATGATATATAATGATATAAAAATCAAATTTATATGTACATATATAATCAATCTGATTTTTATATAAATGATTTCAGTAATGATTTCTGAGAAATGTCAAAATATTACATAAATGTTATTAAGTTTTAAAGAGGTGCACATTCTCCCTCTCCAAAATATATTTGTGCTATATTTTGTAGATGTCGTCCTCGTCGTCTGACCATGATTCAAAATTACGAAGTTAATCCTATAATATCTCTATTGTTGCTTTAAAACGGCACGTTAATGTAACTAAATTAAAACTAACTTTTACATTAAACACAAAAAAACAGTAGTAAAAATACTCGAATAAAAAGTAAGATCCCAATGATAAAATATTTTTCAACAGTTGAACTTTTTTTTTCTTATCAACAATGATAAAACTAGTGATAACAGTTACCAAGTTTCCAGAACTGTACTTTAGCGATGAGGCTAACAACTGAATTGTACCAATTGATTCTTCAGTCATTAACTGATAGAGAAATGCAACTTACCCCAATATACAGCCTTGAAATTCGCGTCGATTTTCTCTATTAATTTTAGAATAATTTTCCCCATTTAATCTATTTGAGACAAATCTACACTTTTGGTGCTAAAAACCATCAAATTATTTTTTCGTGTTTGTAATATAGAGAAAGTATAGTAATCGTCAAAAAATTCGAACTCGATATTTTTACGAATCCACACGTTTTACATCACCATGAATTCGAAAAATGCGTTTTTAGAAAATGTCTTTTTGTCTACATGTGGCAAAAATAACTAAAAAATTATTTGAGCTAGAAAGTTGATATTTGGCATACGATCTTTACACAAAATTTGCAGATTGCTGTCAAATTGTGAAAAAATTTGATTTGAGAAAGCCCGCTTGTCTGGCTATTCGAATAAAAGTAACTCCATAATTACAAGACGATGGGAGCTGGATATATAAAATTCGTTACATAAATTTGAACATATATAGTGTGGACTCCTGTTAAAGATTGATCCAAATCCAACAATAGGCTGTCTGTTAAGTCTGTATTTTCAAAAACATACAAATGCGATCATTCAAAAACACAATGACTTAAATATGGCAAATATTGTATGTCATTCCATGACCGCGAGTTCACTTTTAAGTCAAATTTTTGTTCCATTTGAGGAAAATGTGTCAAAAAGCACAAATTCGATTTTCGGATATTGTTAACCACATCCTTTGAATTAGGCGTCAAAAAACTCCACAAGAATGCCACAATAGGTTCTCTAAACTTGCTAAATTCACGCCAAAAAGCTAGTATTTAACAATTATTCTACACCATTCTCTAGTGTAACACGTTTATAAGGATGTATGCAAGAAAGTTTTGGAGATACCACTCGCACGTATTTTTATTAAAATTCAGAATTAGAACGTTATAAAACGAAAATTCAGTGAAATCTCTATATCAAATTTTTGCCGATGTCAATATATTTTCTACCATAATTTACGTGTTTATTGTGAAAGAATACTTGAATGCATAAATGAATTAGACTCCATTTTTTATCAAAACTACTAATATGAGTGGCAACTTAGAAACTTTATAGGAATAATATTTAATGCATGAACATTCTCGAGTATTTAAGTTAAATACAGAAGGATTATTTCAAAACAATTCGAACTGTGAATAGTAGAAATATAAACGTATTATTTTGTTTTAGAATAAATTAGGATTTCATTCATATCCTCGATAGCAAATTTTATCATTTTATTTGGCCATTATTGTTGATGAAATGGATGCAGCTAGAAGAGTTTCAGGGCAAAATTAATTTGCATCTAAGAATGGAAAATCTTGGTGATAATCTGCGTCTCGTAACTTTACAGAATATTGATAAAGTTTCCATTTAACAACAATTCACAAAGGAATATGATGAATTTGATCCCCATTCCGACAAAACATCATTAGAATAATCCCCTTTCGTATCGTAATGGCGTCTGTCAACACAGCTTCTTAATAATGAGCGGGGGAAGAAAATCAACACTCTCTGTACAGCTTTGATAGCCTTCATTGAGGTCTATGTGTCACCAAAATTTTGAATAATAGAGTATAATAAGTTCAAAATAAGACGAGTTAATAACGTCCTTATTTTGAAGTTTTCTTAATAACTTCATTAATCTCGAAGTTAACTTCAAATATGTCGAAATTAAATTTGTCGAATAACTTTCAGAATACATTAAATTTGAAATTATATAAAATACTAGCTTTTTCTCCTGACTTCTTAAGCATGGAAATGCACACAACTAACTTAAAAAAGACTTATTTACAGGGTGTACCTGAAATAAAGAAAAACGGTAAATCAAGTCCATATTTCTTTAAAATAAAGGCAAGTCTATTTTATTTCGCGATCGAGATTGAGATAGCTACAACAGTATTATACACATAACTTTTAAACTTTTAATTTAAATTAAAATACAGTTGTCTACAATTAAAACACGCTGAACAGGCGTGAATTTTCAATGCCAATTGGAGTAAAGCAAAAACGTGAATTTTCTACGCCAGTTGGGGTAATGCAATGCAGATTAGAAATTTTTAATTTCCTTTATTTTGTTTTATTTCAATTCAATTGAAATGAATACTTCAAAATGAATTAGAAAAATCGTGTAATTCACAGTTTAATTTTAAATGCACGAAATACTAAGAAAATAAACAGAATCTTTTAAATGAGCGGTCGAAAACATGTCAAGCCAAACCTCATTAGCGTGGGAAAAATAAACTGAAGTCTTACTCATTTTGCGGTGGGAAAATGAAGATTTCTGGCGTTAAAGTATGTTTTTAATTAATAAATTCATTTTGTCTTTGTGTACGCTCGCTCTCTTGTATTTATTGATAAAACTTTCTTTCAAATTATTGCGAAAAAACATAAAAATATCTCCACATTTTTAATTATTTAATTTTTTATGAAATTGCCCCGAAATGAGCTTTACTATTCTCTGCACTATATTTGTAAAAAATTTGGTACCTCTAGACTAAATGGGCCATTCTTATGAGTGCTAATATACTACTTAAAAAACATAAAAACATTCTCCCTAATTGTTTAAGTCCAGATTTAAGTCCAAATGGATAGTAATTCTTGTTAAAAACATTTGAAAAATCAATTGATATTATTGTATTTTGTTAAGAAATGTTTAATATGATTCGATTTTTTTTAAATTAGTTTTGAAAAAAAATCAGTTATAAACATTATTAATTTATATTTTATGAAATGAAACTTCATATTCAAAATGAATGTTGTAGCATGTATGAAAGTATATGATACGTAGACATAGATCGATACTTATGATGTCATTAACCAGCGATATCATTATTTATAATTTTTAAACATACTGCAATTCAAATTGTCATGTATTAGATAATTAGATTTATAAGTAATGCATCATCACCATATTTCACTTCTTCCAATTCTATAGATTAATAATCCCTGTATAATCTCTGAGTAAATTTTTTTTTTCAATATTTAATAATCCATTAATACTTGTTTACAACAATTACTGAGATTCCCAATCATGGATTAACTATATTTAACTCGCATATAATTTTTTCATCATAAAAAACACAAGAGGCATTTTCTATAACAAACATCTTTTTATTTAACCAAGATACTTTCAGGAAAAAGACATCCATTGATTCCCTATTTTCTAAATTTGTTTATTTCGTCATGATCTTGCGAAAAAGATAATCCGATTACAGACATTTTTCTCTAATTTTATCCCTTCCAAAATTTTGCTTTCTTACAAGGGGAGAGCACGTGGTTGAAAATGAAGTTCGCGATGGGATTTAGTATAATGATAGTATGGATTTAGAATATTCATTCATAAAAATATTAAAACGCTATAACCAGCTAATTTCGAGAAAATGGCCCTCAAAATTTTAGTATAGATAATATACTAATCAAGAGCTGTTGTTGCCAGTCCCAAATAGTATTTACGATAAAGTATTTGGTGAACATGCGCTAGTTTTTGCTTGTTTTTGTTTCTATATTATTTGAAACTAATTTAACAATTTATATATAGTTTTAGTTAAAATTGTTTTACATTTTTTAAGCAAAAATAAAAAATTTTTTTCTTAATTCCTCTATTATAATTTAATTTTTAGAAGAAAAGTAATTATAAATTTGAATGCGGTTATTTTAATATTCAAGATTACTTAAATTAGCAACTAACAGAGGCATTCAATTAATGTCATTCTCATTTTTGTAAGGAAAGTTAAATGTATTTTCTCTTAATACAAAAGTCATAAATAAATTTTTAAATGGAAAAATAATTGTTTTCATTTAAATTATAATTATAGTTTAATTTTTGTTAAAATAATTATAAATTTTTAACTATATAAAATATTTCAAAATGACTTTTTATCTTAAAATTATTAAAAGTTTTAGATTTTGAGATTTTAATAAAGATAAATTGTTTAATTCAATGAAGCTGTATTTATATAGGGGAATGGTAGACAGCAGTTGAAATACGATTATATCGGCAAACATTCTAAATATTAATAATCGAAAAGAAAGAAAAGAAATAGCAGGTGTTAAATTATGGAATGCATAGGCAGATGGTTCAAAATTTTTAGTAACATTATACGACATGCTTTGTGCGCTGCCAGGTTTTCTGGGGAAAAAAATATTTTTCGAAGGTAAATGAAATTTGTTTTTTAATCGATTCCTTTAAGGTTTATTTTGTGGATAATCATTATTTATGAATTTTATATGATGTCAAAATTTATCTTGTTTGAAATGTTTTTACAGTAAATAACATTTTACATCTTGTATTTAATTAAAAATTAATGCAATATTTTTATGATATCTGTAATTTAATTAGCATTTATCTTCATTTCAGTTATAATTGTAATTTTTTCACTGCTGAAAAATAAAATAATGATTCCAATATTAGGTGAAGAAACAATTATTTTTGAGATATTTATTTTGAGACCATTCACTTTTTTTAATAAAAGAATCGCCTGTTAATTAAAAGTGTTTCTAATATTATTTAAATGTTTTTTTTTTTAAAAAATGAGTTCATATTTTTAATTTTTTAAATTATATTTTAAGTATAACAAAATGAGTATGAAATTAATTGAAACTATCTTTTAATAACTAATTTAAGCAATCCTGAATATTAAAATCACCGTATTCATATTTATAATTATTTTTATTCTAAAAATTAAAATATAATAGAGAACTTAGAAAATTAAATAATTATTTTCGCATAAAAGAATGTGAGACATTATTTATTAAGTCTATTTGTAAATTGTTAAATTAATATCAAATTATTCAAAAAACAAATAAGATAAAGATTAAAATGAAATCTGCTACACATATTTCAATGTATCATGTCTTAACATCATTTCTTGAACGGCCAAGCACCACGTGCTCGTGCAAGTTAAATGATATTTTTATTCGCTTTCATGGTTTCATTGAATGAGTCATTTCAGTATTGCAAACGATCCAAAAAAATCATTTTTCTTGCATTTATGGCTTAAAAAATACCGCATTTCCTGTTTATTTCGTTACATATAATCACGTGCTCAAAAGGACATTTTTCTAGGTTTTATTTGCTGCAGTCATTAACTTATTTTTTTAATCAGAGCTTTTGTAAAAGCGATGGCGACACGTTATTAAAAGCTGATTTCTTTGAATTGCTCATACAGATAATTGATTTTTGTTGTCATCAAAAAACCCATCCCAAAAACAACATCATGTTCTGACATGATAAAAAAAAAAACAAAAAATTTCACCGAAAGCTTGGCTCCAGGATGCTAAGCGGATACTTTGTACACTACACTATTTGGGACACAGAATTACAAGTCTTTGTGAGAATATTACTTATGCTAAAATTTGAAGACCATTTCCTCGAAATTGGTCTGTTATTGCGCTTTAATATTTCTATGAATGAATATCCTTAATCTGCATAATCACTACACTAAACCTCATCCCGGATTTCATTTTCCAATCACGTGTCCTCCCCTTGTTAGTTATAAGCAAAGAAAATAGGTTGAAATCTATTAAATTCGAAGCTTTCGATTTCTTTAAAATAGTAGGTAAATTTGAAAAAGTATTAATCTACGAAAAAAGTCAATTTTTAGATGTAATTATATAAGCTCAGGTTAATGACAAAACTGTGTCGGAACATGATTTGTATTTTTATCCCTTTCTTTAGTAATCGAATTTTTTTTTCTTTAATTGTCACCTGCAAAGCAATCAAATAAAGCTGCATTTGATGTTTCACAATCGTTTGACGCTAACAGAATCATTTGTCATGACACGCAGATGTTTTCCGTAATACGCTTTTTTCTCATATTCGTGTTCCAATTGAAGGAATGCCACACATCTTATAAAAAGCGACTGCATTGTTCCACGACTCAATTTTATCCTAAAATAGTAAAATTCTGCATCTGTAATCAAATTATGATTAATAGGTTCCATTAGATGTGTCGGAATTTTATTTGTTAAAGCATCTTGTTTTTAAATCTAAGGTTTGATTCAAAATTTATTATTTCGTCGTGGCATATGGGTTTCTTTAAAATTTAATTTCCCTTGGTTTTTGTTAATATTGACTAAATAATGCAAAGGATGAATTTCACTTCATTATATTTATATGAAATTTTTCTTAAAATGTGAAATTTTATTAACCACATTGTTACCTGAATACTTTATGCCTTTTTAGATTTTATAATTCATACCTTCTTTTTTACATTCCAGGAAATAACTGCTATTATTCCTTCCTTTTTCTAGGGAAAAAGCAGGTGATAAATAATTTTAAGAAAACCTAATGAAAAGTATTTTAATCAGAAATATATCGTCTTTTAAATTGCAACATAATTTAATGTTTTTACCCTTTTGGTAGTTAAAATATCGAAGGAATAAACAACGATATTTCATGAAAAAAAAAACCTTTATTGAAGATTATTTGGAAGATTCGAAAGAAAATCGATAGTGGCCACTGTCTTCCAAAGAATCCTAAGGATATTTCACAAGATTAAGACCAGAAAAAAATGACCAGATCAATCCAGTTATCATTTTCACCTATACAGTTGAAGATCGGCATTATCAACTTTTATAATGGAATATTATCCATAGCATTAGCTCATAGTTTTACCTAATAGTGAAGAATCTTGTACCAATAACTTTCAGATATCAGAATTCTTCTTAGGGCACGTGAAGATTTTTATGACTTTCTAAAGAGATTCCAATCTGTATTATTGATATTTCTGGCTTCATACAATGTTTAGTAACTGTTGTCTCTTGTTCTTCAAAGCAGAATTCGACTTCATTCACTCTTTTAACTAAACTTTGACTTTTCTAAGCACAGGACTGAGTTGTTTCTTAGTCCAATAATTGTACCCTTTATGGAAAAGCAAAATCATGCTTCTGTACATTAAAAAATGGTCCGTTATATATAACGTGACTAATAAAAAATGTATGCTTAATGAATAACAAAATTATGAAAGCTCTCGCAACAAATAAATTCTATACGAATTTCTATTCCTTCTAATTTATACCAAAGCAATTGAAATATAGTGTTCATAAAGATTTATAATGTATTGCTAACCTAAGACAGATCTCTTCGAAGTTTAATTTTGGAATATTCATCCTAAAGAATTTCTACCACACTTTAAGGAATACAACTTAATAGAGACATATCTACCTACCAGAATTATCCTGTATTAGGTTATTATCTATTAGACAACAACATCAATAATATGTTATAGTTATTGTTTCTTATGGCACTTGTCATGGACAAGCTCGCTGAGGTAATCAGCGATTTAAGCCTAATCAGCGTCTCTTGTTTTGTAGTAGCGCTAACTAGGACTAAGAGTACGACTTTTGCTACTCACTCATCACATTCGCTTACACAGCCCCCTTTTACAGGGGGGAGGGGCACATTCACACTCCTTACAGATAGAACACAGAAGAACAACCAACCAACCATGCCGAATCAGGACTCGAACCCGGGAGGCCCAGATAACAGTTAAAACGCGCTACCCCTATGTCAGTACGCTGGCTCAATAATAAGCTTAAATATACAGGAAATATCCATGAGAGAGGAAATATTTTATGTCCCTGTCTTCTTCCTCCGTGTATTCACAAAGTTGATCGCTAAAAAATCGTGTTTACTTATTATCAGATATTGGTAAAAACAAATTTAAAAATTCATGTAACATGCATAATTAAATAATGCTTGTTGACCTGTGATCTGCAAAGATTTTTGCAAAGCAAGCACGTAAAAGACAAAAACATTCGATCGTTTACAAATAACGGCTCATAGAATTCCCAGACTCCCACGTATTTGCCTGAAATGTTATACAAATTTAATCTGACTTCTAACGATGTGTCTAGTCTTCCTACTTTCAATTACTAGTTCGAAATTTACTCTCACCTTTTAGGAGATGAAAGTAAGGGAATAATAGCTGTTTGTCGTTCAGCTTTTATCTCAATCTATTTAATTGCACCAATAGAAAAATTTAGAATTTAAAATCAACAAGCGCTTCAAAGAAAGCAGGAACGAATGTTTATCGTAAACAAATGATACTTTAATGTCAGAAGCACGTGTCAATTATAATAAGAAAAAAATCGTATGCCAGTACTTATCTCTTAACTTCTTTCACTTTCCAATAAATCTCTATTTGGAATTTACAGTAAAGAGGAGACTTGTCAATTTAGAATGGAATTTTTTAATAATGTTTAAAAAAAATTTTATAAATTATTCAAAATATATTTGAATAAATTTTAACAATGAAGCTTTATATAATAGAAAGTATACTTTAAATGTACATTTCATTATTGAAATAGTTAAGAATAATTCTTTTTAAAAATATATAAAGATACAATTAGAAAACATCATCATGTTAAGAATAGGAGGTTTAAATTTCTATTATTGCTGATGTTTTTGTTAAAACTGATTTAATTCAAGATATTTTCATATAAAAAATATTAGTTGTTGTGACCGAATTGCAAGGCCACGATATCCTGGTTGGTAGAGCGTTGGACTCGTATTCTTTAGGTTACGAGTTCGAACCGAAGATTCCCCAATGTGTAGTGGCTGGCCCTCGTTATTGTGCCCACATAGGCAATGATTGAAAAATATAAATTCTTCACCTGATATTTTCATTTAAAATTTGTTACAATAATTTTAGTACAATTTTGAATTATTGTTTCACATACATAACTACACAAACGCATATTTTAGAAGAAAAATGAACGTAAAATGTAGAAATCCCTAAAAATTTGTTTTCGAATTTTTTGGCGATTGTGAGAAATTATGTTAGTATAATTCATTTTTGAAAAAAAAATGAAAAGAATTCTATTTAACAAAAAAAAAATGATCAAGACAAATACTTCTGAATTTTAATTATAAAATATAAATACAAAATATAACAGAATTTTTTTTATTTATTCATCAATTGATTTTATTTATCTAAAAAAAATGTTTATTTATTAAATGTACTTAAAAATTTTACTGAAATTCAATATAAAATACATATAACATAATCAAAATTGTAGCAATTATTCATTAAACTATCACAAGAAATTGAAATTCCCAATGATTTTAGTATTCTTTTTTCTGGACCAATCATCACAGCAAACGATAAATGAGACGATAAAGAATAAAATTCTTCCAAAGTGGAGCTAACATTGAGGGAAAATTTAGAAAATTGAAGGAACTGTAATAATAATTGCATTCGCTGTATCTCTTGTGTTTATAATTTTCTACTGGACTTCTTTTATACATAATGCAAAAATTTAAGCTGGCATTTTTAGATGACAGCTGTAATAATAAAATACAAAATGCTTGACAGATGGGGGAGAGGGAGGAGGTTCATTGGAAGAGGCGAAGCTTTGGGTGCTTTCATTTTCCATTCAACTGAAATGATTGTTAATGGCAAGAACAATATATGTTGACCATGAATTTTTTGTTATAACGGCTTGATTGAGCAGTAAATAAGAGAAGAATTTAGAATTTATTTACAATTAATCAAGAATAATATACCGAATGTTTTTTTTAATGTACAAAGATAAACCCATATATCCTTTGATTTTTTGGTCTGTTTATTACAAATTTAATTCGTTCAAATTTTATTGCAAATTGGTTCTGTTAATTAAAACTTTTTTTGAAAATTATTGACTGATATGTTAAATATACAAATAGAAGGTATCAGTCATAATCCTAAAATTTTCACACTCGACATTTTGACGAATATATGCATTTCAGACATTCTTGAATCAGAAAACATATTTATGGAATTCTCGAACTATCTCCTAAACGACTGGTCCGATTTTGACGAAATTTTTTTTGTATGTTCAAGTGGATTCGAGAATGGTTTAGATTCACAATTCAGTCCATTACAAAATGTAGAATTTTAGTTATTAATTAAAAACTAACTTTCCCGCCAAAATAACTTCCTTCCCCCATCGCGGAATGAGTAAGGTTTTAGGTTTTTTTTTCTAGCAGTGTTGAGGTTAGGCTTAACATGTTACCGATCGATTATTTCAAACGATTTTTTTATTTTCATTGCATTTATTTCATTTAAAATTAAACATCGTTAATTAATCGACCTTTAAGATTCATTCTGATGTACTTTTGAATTAAAATAAAACAATAAAGGAAATTAAAAATTTGTTACCTGCCCAACTAATGTAGGAAAAAAAATGCATTTTCTGGGGATGAAGTTTAACGCATGCCCAATTTGTTGAGAACTTTATTTAAACGGAGACAAAACTATTGGTTTGCTGTTTTGTTTTACTTCGGATAAACGCTGTTAAAAGGTTAGTTATGTTGCTTTTGTAATTAAACAGTATTTCTGTTAGTTATATTTTTTAAGTACATCTTTTTTTTTAAAGTTATTTTAAGTCGTAGTAATAAGTAATTGCCAAATGAATAAGGCTTCGGTGTTTTGGTGCGATCGTAGTTTAACCCCCTGCTAGGCGCGCTTTTCAAAAATCGCCAACCCCGAAAACCATAACCATAAGAAACCATAAGAAAAGGAAAAACCATAAAGTTTCTATCTTTGGCGAATTATCACCATCTTAGCGAAGTAGGGTTTTTTTTCCCATGCTAACAATGTTCGGCTTAACATGTTTTCAAGATTCTGTTTATATTCTTTTAAAATTTTTGCTGCTATTGAAATCCAGAAAAATGTCATTTTCAGCACACGATTCTTTGAAAAGAAAGAAATAAATAAATTTTCTAAAAAAGTAAACGCAAAATAAAGTTTCCTATTCCACAGTATCTATATTATTAATTTTATAAATCAACTTCATGAAAGTAAAATTGTTTAATTCATGCTGAGTATTCATTCAAATCCGGATCCAACGGCCAATTTGTAAATCTTTATTAATAGGTACAAATATTGTTTTGAAATTTTCATGATATTTTGCATGCTTGAATTAATTCAAAATGGGATTTTCCCGTTTAAAACTTTATATAATATAACTTTTTTTGAAAAAATGTTAAAAATCATTGCAATAATATTATTTGAAGTCTTCAATAAAAAAAATATAAGATACATAATTCATCTATAAATGCAAATTATATTATTATATGGTCATAAAGCAAAAGTTTCAGAGTTGTAACTAAAAATAGAATGTGCATGGAGTATTTGAAAATTTGTAGAGTATCACAAAATTTCATTTTGAGAAAAAGTTAAAAATACATTTAAATGTACATTTACAGACCTGAAAAATAATTGAAATAATTTAAATTTATTAAATATTCATTTTTATTAAAAGAATTGTTTATTTTATGAAATATATACAAATTTAAAATATTTTTGTAAAAGAATATAAAGGAAATACTATTGGTGAAACCAAACTAACTTCTTTTTTTCATCAAAAAAAAGTTCAAATAAAAATTAGACTTTCTTAATAACATTTCATTAGCCACAAAGATTAATTTATATTCCTATAGCATACTCAGACTATATGTGCAGCCATAAACAAATACAATAAAAAATTTGAAGCAAATCAAAATACATCTTTCATAAATTATGTCCTCATGTTTTTCTTCTAATTTGACATGTGCTGATTTTTTGAATTTTTTTTTCATTTCATTGTTATTATATGATGCCAATATGATACATGCTTATAAGATACAATTTATTTTATATATTTTTAAGTACATCTTATTTTAAAAGTTGTTTTAAGTTGTAGTCATAAGTAATAGCCAAATGAATAAGGCTTCAGTTTTTTTTTTTTTTTCTTCTTCTTCTTCTTCTTCTTCTTTTCATGCTACACATGTTTGGCTTAACATGCTTTCGAGATTCTTTTTATATTCTTTTAAAATTGTTGCTGCAAAATAAATCCAGAAAAATATAATTTTCAGAACATGATTCTTTGAAATGAAATAAATAAATGATATGTTCTAAAAAAGTAAATGCAAAATAAAGTTTCCTATTTCACAGTATCTATATTATTAATTCCATAAATCAATTTTATGAAAGCAAAACTGTTGATTCATGCAGAGTATTTATTCAAATCCATACCCAACGGTCAATTTGTGAATCTTTATTAATAGGCACAAATATTGAATTGTCTTGAAATTTTCATGACATTTTGCATGCTCCAATTTATTCAAAATGTGATTTTCCCTTTAAAAATTGATATTATTTACTTTTTTTGAAAAATTTCTTTAAAAATAAATTTAATAAAAATTTAATAAAAAATTTGAAGCAAATCAAAATACACCTGTTTCATAAATTATGAGCTCATGTTTTCTTCTAATTTGACATGTGCTGATTTTTTGAATTTTTCTTCATTTCATTGTTATTATATGATAACAATATGATACATGCTTATAAGATACAATTTATTTTATATAATGAACTTTTTTTCTGAGTTATAATAAAGCAGCAATCAAATTTTGATATATTTTGTTCGTGGAGACAAGAAGGTCTCTACAACTTTGTTGTTCACTTCAAAGGTTATTTTTTAATATTAAGTTCCCTTTATTTTAAAGATAAGTTCCCTTTCTCAAGTAAATACAGAATGAAATTCTTTACCATATTTAGCACAGAATAAACACATTTTTGGTGAAAAAAAAAACCTTGCTTGAAGGATTTGAAGAAATTTTCTCTTACATTCCTGACAAAGAATATTCTTCAAAAAAGAATACTAAAGTGATTGCACTGAACAATGTAACTATTATATACAATTTTAAGATGATGAATTCACTATTTCCGGTTTATTGCAGTTAGTAGAAGCTTCCAAAATGTCATTAGAATTGCTTGGTTATGAATCAAAGGATTTCTTTGTCCATCATAACATTTTCAGACTGTCTGCTTTTATTTGGACGTCCTTTAGGCTTTCGGTAGTGAAAACTGATAAAAAATTTTAAAAACAAAATTTAGAAAGAAAAGGTAATTAAAATTAAATTTCAATTTTAACCCTGAATAGAACGGGTTTTGTATCTAATTTCAAAGGAACTGAAACGAGCCATTCGAATATGAAATGTATGACGAATGAATGAACAAACCAAAACAAACAACAAAAGAAAGAAAAGGTAGAAGTTTTTAACATCTGCCAAAGCAAAAACAACAGCTTAAAATCAGAATTACAAATAGCAGTGTTTGGAGGAAAACGAAACTGTTTTTAATGCAGCTGTCCAAATGGAAACAAGTGGGTGTGGCATCCTAATAACAATAAAAAAATGCTGATATTGAGCAAACGAATTAATATATCAAAATAATTTTTTTTCCAAACGATTGCTTACAGCTTAAATATACATCAAATATCAAAATAAAGATATCGCAAAATTCATCGAGTTTTTACATTTTTATCTTCCAATGTGCCCTCAGTGTGTTTATTTTATCCTAAAAGGATATATTTTAAAAAAATTATTATTATTTTACTGTTTAATGCATTTAAAATTAAACATTGTTAATTAATCGATTTTTTTTCGGATTCATTTTCTACTTTTGAATTAAAATAAAACAAATAAAGGAATTAAAAATTTATAACCAATGTTTGTTAACCAAACTGTAGAAAATTCACGCATGTGCTTAAAAATTTAAAACAAACTTCCTCTAACTGTCAAACATTTGACATCAATCAAAGTATAAGAAAGGAGTATTAAGATAATCTTTGTCAAAACCTTCAAGTTGATTTCTTTCGACCCTACTATTCTGTAACATGTTGTAAATATTTAACTCTATTTAATTTTTATTTTACGTATGTGTTCAATTTATGATTGTACAATATGATTTTCCGTGTCTGAATTTAAACCGTCCATCTATAACCTAGAAATTATTTGTTTTGTTTGATTTAGCTCGTCCTGTGTGGCAACAATGTATGTTTGTTTTTTGTTTTTTGAATGTGTTTTTCCGTTGTTAATAAAAGTTGTGATATGGAATCAAGGTTTTTAATATCAATTTAGAATAAGGATTAATTTACATTTCTCAAATATATTACTCATCTGGGGATCTTTTTGATCATTTGAGTAAACTATAGTTGAAAGGCGTCCGCAAAGATATTTTTACTACTGTTGTTTACATTTCTGGCGTAACGCGTCAGGACTATTGTTTTTTAATGCAAACATGTTTAAAACGATTAAAGGCTTCTTGAAAGAGGACTTGTTGTTTGTAGCAGAAGAAATCGGAGAGACACTGCCTGACAAGGTAAAAATTTCTGAATTAAAAGATATTATTTTGAATAGCAAAGAGTATTTGGAAGATCCAGATTTTGTGACAAATATTTTAGTAACCGCCGTGAGTCAGCGAAAACTAAAAGAAGAACAAAAACAAAAGCAAACAGAATTTGAAAAAGAGGAAAGATTAAAACGTCTAGAATATGAAGAAAATAGAAAAATAAGAGAACATGAACTGGAATTGGCGAGAATCGGAGCAACATTACCAATTGCAGGTGAATCTCAAAACACTATATCTGGCGCTAGAAAAAAATTTAATCTTCCAAAATTAGAATTTAGACAGTTTAATGGCGATATTAAAGATTGGCTACAACTTTGGAGCCAATTTCAACACATTCATGACGATGATGAAATCGCACCTGAAAATAAATTTCAGTATCTTATACAAGCTACTGTGCATGGATCACGAGCCCGAGAGGTAGTGGAGAGTTTCCCGCCAACAGCAGCCAATTATGCCAAAGCAATTGAAAGCTTAAAAGCACGATTTGGCAGAGATGAACTGTTGGTTGAAGTTTATGTTCGTGAATTGTTGAAACTGATAATTTCGGTGCAGAAGCATGAAAAAATATCAATGACATCTCTGTACGATAAATTGGAATCTTATCTGAGAGCCTTGGAGACTTTAGGTGTGACTACTGATAAATGTGCATCTATTCTTTACCCCATGGTGGAGTCTTGTTTTCAAGAGGACTTTTTGAAAGCATGGAATAGAAGTGCTTCTTCAGCAGCCTCAACTGATGCTAAAGAGCGTTTGACCAATTTAATGACTTTCTTTAAAGCAGAAACAGAGGCAGAAGAAAGAATTAATTTGGCTATGGCTGGTTTTGGCTTGGGTACAGATGAAAATCGACAGTCATTTAAGAAAAAAATAAGAGATTTTCCAATGAAAAAGGTACCTACAGCTGCTAATTTATTGACTACAGCTTCAAAAGAAGTGAAAAAAGAATGTGTTTTCTGTACTGGGAAACACTCTAGCCAAGACTGTTTTCAAGCTCAGAAGATGAGTCTGGCTGAAAGGCATAATATTTTAAGAGAGAAGCAATGTTGTTTTGCTTGCTTAGCACCCAAGCATACAGCTCGTTCTTGCAAAGCGTTTTTAAGATGTGTGATATGTAGGAAAAAGCATGTCCCACTTATGTGTGAGTCTCTAGAGGCTAAGAATCAAGATTCATACATGAATGAAAATAAAAGTCCAAATGTTGAAATTAACATGGCCAACAACACTTCAAGTCCCAGGGTGTTCCTTCAAACTTTAAAGTTAAAAATCGTATCTGATGACATAGAAATCCCAGTTAGAGCAATTCTTGATTCTGGGTCTCAAAAGACATATGTATTAAAAAATGTAGTTGAGAAAATGGGATATATTCCACTTAGAAAAGAAATACTGATGCACTCATTGTTTGGAGGGGTTAAATCTGAAAAGTGTGAACATTTTTGCTATAAAATAAAACTAAGAAGTCAGGACAACAGTGTCACATGCAACATGGAAGCATTAGATCAAACATCTATATGCGACAATATTGCATCAGTCACTCCAGGTTCTTGGATTTCAGAGCTTCATGAAATGCACATCAGGTTATCAGATGTAGGGGAAGAATCACAACCTATACAAGTGCTTCTTGGATCAGATGTAATAGGAAAGCTCATGACTGGTCGGCGGAGAGTTTTATCATGTGGGCTTGTTGCTATGGAGACATTACTTGGTTGGACTCTGTCAGGTAAAGCTCCTGAGAATGAAATGTCGTCATACAATGCTATGCTGGTAACCTCCCTATTGGTGAAAGAGATGGATATCTCCCAGCTGTGGAGATTGGATTCCTTGGGGATCGAAGATCCTTCAGAGCAAAAAACCAAAGAGGAGCTTCATAAAGCGTCTGTGGAGCACTTCTTAAGAACTGTCCAGGTTGATGAAGAAGAGCGATTCCTTGTCTCCCTACCGTGGCTTGACGATCATTTGCCTCTTCCAGACAACTTTAATTTGGCACTCAAAGGGTTGCAAGTGACAACTCATAAGTTAAAAAAGGAAAACTTATTTCAAGAATACGGTGAAGTCTTTAAGGAATGGGAACGTGAAGGCATAATTGAAGAAGTTCCCCAAGAAGAAATAAAGTATGCTTGTCACTATTTGCCCCATCGACATGTGGTGAAGCCGAACAGCACTACGAAAATTAGGCCAGTCTTTAACGCTTCGTCAAAACAAAAGGGAGCTGTTAGCTTAAATGACTGTCTGGAAAAGGGATTAAACTTGATTGAATTGATCCCTTCCATGTTAACAAGATTTCGACTGTATAGATTTGGCGTATCTGCTGATATACGGAAGGCCTTCTTACAAATAAGTCTATATAAGGAGGATCGAAATTTTCTGCGTTTCTTATGGCACGGTGAAAAAGGAGAGCTCGTACACTACCGGCATTGTAGAGTGGTGTTTGGTGTTTCCAGTAGCCCATTCTTGCTAGGATCAACAATCCAATATCACTTGGAGGAAAAGTTAGAAGAAGCGAAGCAAGGCCTTGGAAAATACCCTGAGAGTATTATTCAAAATTTGATGAACAGCTTTTACGTGGATAATTGCTTGGCAAGTGTCGAAACCCAATCAGAACTAGAAAAATTTATTGACGTAGCCACAGAGATCATGGCTGAAAGAAAATTCGACTTACGAGGGTGGGAGCACTCCAGCCCATCTGATCCTGTAACAAGTCCTACAATCATCCTGGGAATGATTTGGGACAGACATTGTGATACTCTATCAATAAATATTCCCGATTTGAGAGAACTAAAGGAAGAGATAATCACGAAAAGAAATATTCTTGCTGCTTCACACAAAGTCTTTGATCCGTTGGGGATCACTAGTCCCGTGTTGCTACTACCAAAATTCTGGCTACAAAATTTGTGGAAATCTAAAATCGGTTGGGATGAAGAAGTAGATCTGAAAACACGTCAAGACTTTCTGAAGTGGCTAAAGGAGCTGGAATATTTGAAGCATGTTAAAGTACCAAGATGGTTGCACTGTGATAGAAGATTTGAACATATTTCATTGCATTTTTTTTTTGTGACGCAAGCAAACTTGCCTATTCTGCTGCTGTTTTCCTACGAGTTGATATTGGAAATACTGTACATGTACAATTGGTACAAAGTAAAACTAGAATTGCCCCTTGTGGTAAAAAGGAAACAACAATTGCAAGACTGGAACTTCTTGGTGCTGCTATATCCGCTCGTCTTTCCTCCACTGTCTTGAAAGAATTTCCAACAGACAATGTTTATTTCTGGACAGACTCTACTACAGTACTAGCTTGGTTAAAGAGAGAAGAACCTTGGGGTGTATTTGTTCACAACCGTGTTCAAGAAATTCGAAAGCTGACACCAGTCAAAGCTTGGAGACACGTACCTGGATCACTGAATCCTGCAGACTGTCCGAGTAGAGGGTGTTCAGCTAAGCAGCTTTGCAATTCCAAATGGTGGGAAGGGCCCAGTTGGTTGTATCTATCGCCTCATGAATGGCCTGTTAGCGATGTGGTAGTTGATGTCAGTGAGGAAGAAGTGAATAAAGAGAGAAGAGCTATCGTGACCTCTATGGTGAACATTCAAACGACAGATATTATGAGTGATTATTTTTCCACCTATAGTAGAAACATCAGAGTGGTGGCATGGATTCTACGTTTTATTCATCATATTTCAAATGCAACCAAGTTAAAAGGAAGCTTAGTCTATGAAGAATTCAGAAAGGCAGAGGTTCTCTATCTCAAGTCCATGCAGTCAAATGCCTTTCAAGATGAAAGACTTCTCGCTAAAATGCAAGCATTTAAAGGTGAAGATGGACTTCTGAGAATAAGAACCAAACTTGCAGATAGTTGTGAGAAGGAAGATTTCAAGTTTCCAATTCTCTTACCTGCTAATGATGTTGTAGTGAAATTGATTCGAGAAGAGCATATAAAAGCAATGCATGCAGGCTCTTCAATATTACTTGCCAGGCTTAGAGAGAGATTTTGGATAATTAGAGCCAGAAGATTAGTAAAGCAGGTTATTTCTGAGTGTGTGATTTGCAAGCGTTATAAAGCTAAACATGTTGAAGTACCGTTCGCTCCATTGCCTAGAGATAGAGTTACTCAGACAAAGGTATTTGAAGTAACAGGTGTAGACTATGCAGGTCCTCTTTATCTTAAGTCGCAAGGAAAGGCCTGGATAGTTTTATTCACTTGTGCTGTCTACCGAGCGGTGCATTTTGAATTAGTTCGGTCACTCACTACTGATACCTTTATTCAAGCCTTAAGACGGTTCATTGCTAGAAGAGGCAGGATTTCAGTACTTTACAGTGACAACGGTACTAACTTTGTTGGAACAAGTAATGCATTGCAAACATTAGATTGGGATAAAATTGCTGCATACTCTACTGCTCAGAAAATCTTATGGAAATTTATCCCACCCACAGCAGCATGGTGGGGTGGATGGTGGGAACGTATTGTGAGAATGCTCAAAGAGCTTCTGCGTCGAGTGTTAGGAAAATCTATTGTAAATTATGAAGAGCTCCTAACCATCTTATGTGACTGCGAGTCAATAATCAATGCTAGGCCATTGACATACATACAAGATGATCCAAATGAATTGCTACCTTTGACCCTAGCAATGTTTCTTCATGGAAACAGTAACCATGAAACGCCAGATTTAGATAAAGTAGATCGATCTTCGTTGGTAAAACGCACAAAATACTTGCAGAAGTTGCGTGAAGATCTTAGACAAAGATTTAGAAATGAATATCTTGCTCTTCTGGTCCACAGAGGGACAAGGAGAAGTGATGTTCTAGAAGTGGGAGATGTTGTGCTCATAGGGCATGACAATATTCGGCGTATTGACTGGCCTCTTGGTGTTATCTTGGAAGTTTATCCTGGCAAAGATGGTGTTCCTAGAGTTGCGAGAATTAGAACCTCCCATGGTGAGAGGATCCGTCCCTTCCAAAGACTTTATCCACTGGAAGTGTCAGCTAAAACTGAAATTAGTGTTTTGAAGGCTTCAGGGCAAAGTGGCTTACCTGTTGAGAAGAGTCCTGATTCACCTGCTGACCATATTCCCAATTCTCCTATTGAAGGAGCTGATAATTCTGAGGAGATACACCATACCAAAACCAGATTGGGAAGAACCATAAAAATTCCTCACAAATTGGACTTGTAATTTCCTTTTAATTTGTTTTAGATTGCAAAGTTCAATTTGTAACCTTTCACTTTGCAAGGTGGGAGTAGGTAACATGTTGTAAATATTTAACTCTATTTAATTTTTATTTTACGTATGTGTTCAATTTATGATTGTACAATATGATTTTCCGTGTCTGAATTTAAACCGTCCTTCTATAACCTAGAAATTATTTGTTTTGTTTGATTTAGCTCGTCCTGTGTGGCAACAATGTATGTTTGTTTTTTGAATGTGTTTTTCCGTTGTTAATAAAAGTTGTGATATGGAATCAAGGTTTTTAATATCAATTTAGAATAAGGATTAATTTACATTTCTCAAATATATTACTCATCTGGGGATCTTTTTGATCATTTGAGTAAACTATAGTTGAAAGGCGTCCGCAAAGATATTTTTACTACTGTTGTTTACATATTCCATGATAACATGCATTTATAATGTATACATTAATAACTCAATTAATAAGCTTGTAGCGTCAGCCTTATAAGCTAGATAATATCCTTCGAGCAGAAGGGTCCCTTTTGCTCGAACGGTATATCGCTCGGCTACTGGCTCAAGCGTCGCAGGTTCGTACCGCGACCTTCACTTGCTACATTGGTGACCTTGACAACGCAGCCTTCCGCAAAGTCGTGGCGCCATCTACCAGCCAACAAAGTCGTCGCTAACTCAACGCATCAAACCCGCCTCTTAAGCCGTTGCTAACTCGACGCACCAAATCGTTCGTCTCCCGTCCGACTCACTGGTAGGGGAGTACTGTAGCGTCATCCTTATAAGCTAGATAATATCCTTCGAGCTGAAGGGTCCCTTTTGCTCGAACGGTATATCGCTCGGCTTCTGGCTCAAACGTCGCAGGTTCGTACCGCGACCTTCAATAGCCACAAGCTTTATAAGAAACATGTTTTAATTTATATCTTTTGAATGCAGAGCTAATTTGTAAAACTTCACCACATAATTTGAGATAGAAGATTGGCTCACCTATCATTTTGCACATTAGTCATTAAAAAAATCATGTGAAATATTCTTGAGGCTAATATTTTGAATGGCAAATTTCAAGATGAAGTAGCACTTTTACCACGGATCCCAATGATTCCTTCAGACTCACCTATCCCATTCAAATGTTTGCAATTTCCAATTCGCTTGGTATTTGGTATGACTATTAATAAGTCACAAGGTCAGAAAATCCTTGCTTTTCGCTCGGCCAATTATATGATGTTCAAAGGTTGGAAAACTATCGAATTTGTTTGTTTATAACCCACAAGGATTAATCAAAAATATCGTGCATGAAATGGTATTACGATAAATTTATTTTTTGTACATTAAAAAAATATACCTTTTAATAACAATAGATCGAATTTCATCTTTTTTTTACCCTTTAATTAAAACAAGTTTAAGTTTCTATTCAACAAAGTTGAATCGAAACAGTTGAGTTTCAATTTCAGCTCAGTTTGTTTCTATATTGAACTGAGCTCATAGTATACACCTACTCACAAGCAATCGATAGGTGTGGGAACTGTACACATGATGACGTCAGGTATTGTAATAACATTTTCATACAATTTTTCATCAAAACGAACCAGATTGTTATAACTTATTCAAGAAGGTTTGAAATTTTCGGACAACGTCTGTCAGGGCTGCTAGTATATATATATATATATATATATATATATAATGAAACTCATTCAGAAAAAAATGTATCTGTTCCGGCTTTGCGAATATTGGTTAAGATGATAACGATGAAATGAAGACAAAGAGATAGATGTAATTTAGTATACAGATTTAACCTATACATTATAGATATCAAACGTGGAATCGAATTTGTCAAGGAATTAACCATCTGCCAGTAGGAACTTTCACAAAAAAAATAAACGAGATTACTCAAAGACCGATGATTTAAATGTATGTAATTTGGTATATGATTTTGTGACTACAACTGCTGCGCTGTGTTAAATTTTGATTTTCATCTAGCGGGAAAACAATGCCCAAAATTTGCTTTTGTATTTGTATGTACTTGTATATTACTTACATCCCAGCATTAATCACTAAAAATAGAGCTCTAAAAGGTCGTCTCAAAGCTAATGCTCTGCAATAACATGCGGTCAATAATACCAATACATTTACTAGATAATATGTTCAAAACTGTTGGATATCACTTCAACTGGTTTATATATGAGGAATGAATCGCATAAATATTTATTTAATTTTGTAATATTTCTGTTGTTGTTATTAATAGTGGCACTTGCCATGAACAAGCTACGTCGAAACATCAGCGAGTTTTAAGCCCGAAGGAGAACTTCTTGTTTTTAACTAACTAGGGCCAAGAGTACGACTTAGCTACTCACTCATCACATTCCCTTGCACAACCCCTTTTTTCACAGAGGGGCACATTCACTCACCTCGCAGATAGAACAGAGAAGAGCAACCATGCCCAAACCGGGGACTCTAACACGGGACACGCTACCACTGTGCCGGAACGCCAGCAACCTTTCTTCTATGTGTTGTGATTCAAATACTCTCGCTGGGAATTGTAATATTTCCTAATTGGGTCCAGGCGACATTAAATCTGATAAGACTAGAAACGCAAGCATCATTTCTGATCAAATCAATAAAATTAGTAAAAAAATCCAAATTGTTAAAATTTAAACTAAAAATAGATATTCTATTCAACCATTTGTTAGAGCAAAGTAAGCTAAATTTTAAATTCATCGCTCTTAGTTAT
>JAOUZG010019159.1:28080970-28112622 GCA_026289955.1 Argiope argentata | reverse complement strand
TAATATCAAGTGTCATCTACTGCGAGTTTAAAAAATGTATTTGTACTTGGGTAGAGGAATAAAACTTATTTTATTAACGATTAAAAATTTGAACCAGATATATTGTTGTTGTTGTTGTTACTTATGGCACTTGCCATGGACAAGCCTTGCCGATACATCAGCAGATTTTAAGCCGAAAATTTGCATCTCGTGTTTTTACAAGCAGCGCCATCTAGGGACAAGAGTACGACTTAGCTACACACATATTACAACCCTTTTTAGGTGGCAAACTTCATTCATGCATATTCATTCCTTCATCTCAAATCGTAATTTAGACCTGGAACAGAGAACGCTCACCTCTGACCCAGAACCCCCAGGGGTATTACTTTCGACATGGAAGATTTTGGGACCACAACAGATTTAACGAGCGCCAGCCGCCACTTATTCGGAGAATCTTTTGGTCGGTGAGTTTCGAAATCGTAACATAAGGAGTACGAGTCTAACGCTCTACTACGAACCAGGCTATCCGGGCCTCTGTGTGTGTGTGTGTGTGTGTGTGTGTGTGTGTGTGTGTGTGTGTGTGTGTGTGTGTGTGTGTGTGTGTGTGTGTGTGTGTGTGTGTGTGTGTGTGTGTGTGTCATGTCACCGCCCACAAAACCCCATATAATTTCTAAAAAAATTAATTAAACAAAATTTCATTACAAAATAAAATAATTTACTAATTATTTATCAAAATACAATTCTTCAAATTAATAGAATTTAAAGCAGGAAACTTCTTAATCTTAAGGTAATATATGCCTTAAAATTTAAGCATTCAGAAACTAGCAGGAAGAAAAGCACTAATGAAAAAATATTTCTGGAAGATAAAAAAAAAAGACTATTGCACTAAACTGATTGTAGTATTAGAAGAGATATATTTATAACCTACTTACATCAAGGATTGTGTAGTACCTTGCGATCCATTTGATGACACATTTCTAAAATCCGAGAATACTTTGCATGTTCTGGTATTTTAGAACAATAATTTAAAATCCCTTATGTTGAAGAAAAGGTCTATGGTTAAAAATAGTTGGTAATTCAAAAAAGGTTTTTATGCGATTACAAAATGGACCAGTAAAATGTGCACTTAAAAAGCATTTATAAATTATTTTTACACCCGTCTGCAAGAAAACGCTATATTAAGTTACATCAGTCGATTTCTTTCCCCCCCCCGGGACTGAAAGTTTATTCAATTTATAAGATTTCGATTTCATAGTAAATATATCTCTGATCTAATAATAGACCAGATTTAGGAAAAGTAAAAGTATTCTCATTCGAATTGTAGTGTTTAATTTTTAGAGATTTCTTTTTCTTTCTGATTATTATTTTACGTAAATTTTTCCTTTAAAATCTTTTTGTATTCTTTTTTTATCGTTAAAACAAAAACTCTTTTTTAAAAAAAAATAGAGAATTTTCAACTTGATTTATCTTTAGAATTCATCGGTTTGAGTTTGACTATATATTTCTAAATATAGTCAAACTATATCATTTCTATATAGTTTCTAAAGCACATAATTAATTTAGAAAATTGTTTTCTAAATATTTTAAATATGAAGCTCATTATTAAGGAACTATTTAATTAAATTTTCAAAAAAATGTTTTATCTGAAGCTAAAATTTCAATTTATAAGAAAATGATTTGATTCATCTATGTTGTTGTTTTTATCACTTTTTTTCGTCAAAATAATTCTATATACCATATATCGAAATTAGTTACAAATGGTATTCACAAAAAATAAATAGGAATAGAAAATATTGAAAAATGGTTCAGTTAATCTAGTCAAATACATGACTAGAATGTTGTAATGTAAAAATATTGAGGCATCTTTAGTTGGACAAAGTGATACAGACATAGACAGAACCCGAACTAAAAGTCTAGTTTAGCTCAAATGTATGAGAATAGTTTAGCTTCTTGGAGGACTTTTATAGGCGACTGGCTCATATATGTGTTTTGTTTGGGAGAAAACATCCGAAGAAATCTAATTACAGCCAGCATTTTTCTGTTATAAGGCATGTCAGTCTACTAGTCTTTGAATAATGCTGTTTAACCTGATAAAGCTGATCTATTTTTAGAACATCTGCTTTTTTTTAGTTCTGTAACTAAAAGAGAAACATATTCTATTGTTTCTTCTTTTTTTTTTTTTTTTTTTCATTTTTCTAGTAATTCAACATTTATTCCCGAAATTATAATTTTGAAAATATGTGAAAATTTTAAATAGTATATATTGGCATATATTACAAAATGTCACTTTTTCCATTCCCCCCTATTTTTATAATTTATTTTCAAGCTAAAACAAAATATTTGAAAAACCACTTTATATTTTTTTCTATCTTTTTACTATGTTTTAATTATCTTTTAATACATACTTATAAAAAATTGAATTATTTAAAATAAAGGAACTCAAAAAAATCGAAATTCCATTTTATTTCACAATTATTTCAGTCTCGGTGTTTTTAATATTGTTTCTTATGCGAAATATATTGAAAACTTTAAAATAAATTGGATGTCAGCGAATTAAAAACATAACCAAAAGATTGAGCTCTTAACTTTTTTTCTACGATTCGTATTTTTCTCTTACAATGTATCCATTAAATCATTGTTGGCAGCTTAATTGGTAAAATTGAAATATCTGTGACATTGTTTATGACAGTGTTTCAAAAAAACCGGACTTTTAAAATAAAATACTTGTTTTAAAAAATTGTTAGTATTTTTTACCTACTTTGATTTTTTTAATGTCGGTTCCAAAACGTGAAGAATAATTGATACTTCAGTATAAATAATTTATAAAACTCCAGTCTATATTTTGAATTTATTTGTAAATTGGGAAATGACTTGGTTTCCTTGTCTTAAAACATCTTTCCAAGGACATATTTCAGTTTTAATTTCATACTAGTAAGTATAAGCCAAATTTTGGATCAAATACATCGAGGGGTAGAATATATTTCTTTCTGCCTGATTTGAATGTTTTGTAAATATATATTTTTTCATATATTCTTAAATATCAAATGTTTTAAGTGCTAAACTGCTTTTATTTTGTCTTTATTTTTTCTTCTTTCTTCTATTTTCATTCTCAACTTTTAACAAATCCACTGCTTTACTTCTTTTTTTTTTAACTATGCCCGATTTTTAACCAGTAAACCCATATTTGTTTTTATACCTCACATACTTACCAATCTTCTCTTAACATTTCATTGGGGTTTTATAATATAAACTGGCGTAATTTGTAGGAGTTTCAACTTGTACATTCAAACGACTCATAACCAATCACAAGAACTCTAAGTTTTGCTTGCTTCCTAAAAAACTACCCGTTTTTTTAAGCTTCAAAATATAGCTTGCAGCGTCTTAAAGTCTTAAAAAAATCACACTCCAAGCATTTTTAATTTCATCGCCACTTCTTTTACATTCCTTTCACTAAGACAGCATATACAAGAATTAATCGAAATACAATTAATAAAATATATTTACAAAAAAATTGTTTTCTTTTAACTTTTAATACTGTTTTAATTGAAATAAAAATCGTTTGCCTATAACTTTTAATACTGTTTTAGTTAAAATAAAAATCGTTTGCCTATAACTTTTAATAATGTTTTAATTAAAATAAAAATCGTTTGCCTATAATTCTTAATACTGTTTTAGTTAAAATAAAAATCGTTTGCCTATAAGTTTTAATAATGTTTTAATTAAAATAAAAAATCGTTTGCTTTAACTTTAATAATATAATATTTTTTAAAAATCCAATTTGATGAACATTTAATAAAAGCATAAAATAACAGATAAAATGAAATAAAAAAAATAAGATAAATACTACTACCAAATATTAATTTTGCCAAATGTGCGTTGACAAATTTATGTTATGAAATTTACCGAACACTAATGAGGAAAGTCATAGGGTCCTATCTTTTTTCAATATGTAGGTCCAAAAGAGTTAGGCAATAAAATTCAACATTTGATCCTGATTTAAAACAGGAGATCAGTTACAAATACTCTAAGCAAGAGGAAAAGAATATAGTAGCATCTTTTATTAATATGTAGATCCAAAAAAAGTTACATAATAAAATTTAGCATGCGATCCTCATAAAATAGGAGATCAGTTACAATGACGTTAAGCATAAGGAAAAGACATAAACATATTTTTTTTATTATGTATGCCCAAAAGAGTAAGATGATAAAATTTAACTTGTATTCCTGCCTTAAAATAGGAGGTCCGTATCAATATTGGAATGCAATATTTTAAATAATCCTCATTCAATCAACGACAAAATGATTAAAATGCATTTTTGAGTCATCACAAAATTAACAACCTCATACAAGTATAAGATAATCTTCAACAAAGATACGGACTGATCGATCGATATTTCGAAAAATTAAAAGAAAAAATCACAGAAGTCCTTCAATTGCATAAAAAAAAGGTATTGATATTTAACTTTTTTCTTTGCATTTAAGTAAGTAAAAAGACAAGTACTTAACTTTGTAAAATATTTCATTTCTATAATTTTTTTACTATCACAATCTTTTACCAATTATATTTAATTCTAAATTTTAATATGGAATCATAACACATTACAGAATATTTGATTTTTTTTTCTTGAATTTCTTTTCTCACAATTATTTTCTATTATATTTTACATTTAATTTAAATTTATTTCTTGCCATTTAAAGATAATAACCCTTCCTCATAAAAATTGCCACTCTAGCTTTTACTAGATTAAATCAATCAATTTACTACGAGAGATTCGGACTTTGAAATAGATTGTATGCTACAGAATGAATTAAATTTGTATCGTTGAAAAAGAGAAATGAAAAGAAGTTCTGGCACGCTTCAAATGAATTTGATTTTGCTCCCTGGCGTATTTCAGCCAATAAAAGTTCAAGCTCTAAATTTGATATACTCTTAAAATTCGAACTCTTGATGGTGAAAGAAAGAAAAATATATCATTTTCCAATTTCATTTGCATAATTGCCACTTCGCTAATGAGCTTTAAATAATTCCGATGAGGGTTCTTTTTTAAAATTGTTTCTGACTTAAAATAGGCCGATGGAAATTCTGGAGGAAATCAAGAACTTCAGTTTTATGAAGTACGTTATTTCAATTTTAGCCTTTACACTTCTTCAAATATATTTTGAGTGAGAATTTTTAATTGCTTATTTAAAATAAGAAAATTCTATTTTTAACTTTTATGTAGCTTTATTTGGTTCACATTGGTGAAATTGCTATTTCATTTACTTGTTTATTATTATAGCTTTGCACATTAGAGATTTGTGTGTACTTAATGTCAATACGTTTTTTTTCTGTCTTCTTAGTTATGATGCTATCAACTAACTTAATTGAATTTTGATTGTAAAAAAGTGGTGAAATTTGAAGAAAAAAATGATTACAACTTTGCATAATATTTATGTTATTGTTCTGGCATTCAGCTTTACAGCGTAAATTGGGATGCAGTAGCTTCTTTAGGTAAGTCATAGAACAGACACTCCTACCAGCCAAGAAGGCACACGGTTTAACCAACAGCACTGAATGCCCAAACCGCCGCAACAGCAATTAGGGGGAACTGTGGTTGAGTCATAATGGCCATCACCGGCCACGGTACAACCCTCCCCGAAGGAAGTACGTCCTGTCATCGATGGGAGGAGGCTAACGCCCACCTCCCAGGTAGCACATCTTGTAGCGTAATATTGTATAATATTGTGCGATATTATATGATATTAAACAATATTCCGCAATATTATACAATATTGCGAATATTGATCAATATTGTACAATATTTGTGTGCTACTAGGGCTATTAGTGCACCCACCGGGTTTGCGAGATCCAACCACCATACCGGAAGTATCTCATCTCCAATTACGAGGTGCCCTCCCGGGGGTGGGAGCTTCTTACGGTATGAACCTCTAAGCACCGACGAGCAGAAGTCAGATTTCCAGTTCACACATCTCACAAACCCTTTTTACTGAGCGGATACATTTCATTCATTTATTCACAGATCCCTTCTGACTCGGTACCCCCCACAGTGGTATTACTCTCGATTAGGAGGACATACTGATCACGAAAGATTGCACCAGCCACCACACACACGGAGCCTCTTCGGTTGTTGGGTACGAGCTCGATGAGAGTTCGTACTCAAGAGATGCGAATCTAACTCTCTACAAATCAGGTTATCCCGATCCTCCATAGTATTTATAATAAGAAGTTATAAATAAAATATTTTTATAAGATTTAAAAAATAAAAAATATATAAATTCTGCTTTTTAATTTTTCAGAAAAAGGATGCCTCATGAATTTAATATCTTTATATTTTATTTTATTTATGTATCACATTTCTATCAGGAGCTTATGAATTGAAATATTATTGCAATAAAATATTCCCATACACAAGCTTTTCCTGTTTTTATCGAAAAAAAAAAAAACTGTAATATCCTCCTTATAATTTTTGGAAATACAATCTTATTCTAAAAATTCGCTAGACAGAAGAAGCAAAAATAATTGGATAGTACCAAAAATATATCTTTTTATAATCAAGGATCAAACTATTTCTATTTTTGAAACATATAAGTGTATTAAATCGTCTTACATATATATCCTCTACCGCAAATCATACAAGAGATTAAAATTAAAATTTTGTTATATACTACAAAATAATTAGATATATAGAAGAGAAACCAAGATATAATGCAAATTTAATTGTGTTATGCATTTTTTTTCAATTTATAAAAAAATAACATTTTTTTTAATTAAAGAAGGATATTTATTCGGAACAGTCTTGGAAATTGTTACATCAGGTTGGCAAAATATAAATAAAGTTCTTTAAATACTTGGCACAATGATTCGCTAGATATAAAAAATCCAACTTGTCAAAAAGTTCGAATTAAAAAATACTTGGTTCAATATTAATGCAGAATAGAAAATAATACTGTTTATACAAAAAATGGTATCATTGTTTTTTAAATGTGTCGCAATTTCAATAAATAATATATATTTATGAATATTAGATTACTAAATAAGGCAAATTTGAATTAGTGAAAAAAGTGATAATTTCAATGAATAAGTAAATTATTTTCATAATCAAACTGTCCATAATATTTTAAAGACAGAAATTGTATTCAGGATGAACAAATTTCGATTAAAAGCTAATATACTATATAAACTTCCAAATTAATAATTATATCACTTGACTTATTTAAAGTATTTTTTTAAAGTTAAAAAGCTTTATTGTCTTTCTATGCCTTTTATTTTATAAAAGAATAAAGTTCTCCTATAAATTAGAAGCCTTCAAAAAAAGTTCTCTTTTGCCACCACTTAGGATACAATATTCAAATTGGAATATATTTCCGATTTTGAGCCCGAAGAAGATGAAACATTAGATCTTACATAATATATTGATATGCAAGAAAAAATCTCTCTTGTATCTTAATTAGATACAAAAAAAAAGATTTTTTTTCCTTTCTCTTGTAAAATTTAGAATATTGAGATAGACGATGTTATTTTTAAGTGGCGATTTATTATATACATAAAAATGCCATCTCGTTGACAAAGGTAATTTTAAAATGTTTAAGATGTTCATACACCATTATCTTCCTTTAAACTGTCCAATAACTTTGGAAATTCACAAAAGCCTTTTTGCATCTTATGAATCATTCATGTGATACAATATAAATATGATTCATTCGAAAATAAATTATTCATTTTTTAAAGTCTAATAACAGAATTTGGATATTAAAATCAATAAAAATACATTCATAATTTCCATTTATAACGATTGAAAATAAAATAATTCATTCTACTATTTTTCACCCTCCTGTACAGAAAACTTTAAAAAAGTAATCGTATACATTGGTAATTAGTTAGAAGACAAATCAATGAAAATAATTCTTTTCTTCCATTTTTAGTAGTAAGTCCTGTAGTTGAGTTGTATGATGTATCTACTTTTGTGTGTGCTGTATGATTTTTTAATTTCTCCTATAACAAGCAGACAAAGAGAAGCATTGTGATAATTAAAAATATTGACATTAAAATTTTGTTGAGATTACTTGTTTCAAATAAACCTTAATTTGAAAAACACAATTTCAGATTGATTCTGTCTTCAGTCAGTAATATAACTCAAAAACAGAATAAGTGAGGTATTTATTTGGTATGAGATTTTTACATTCACTTTAGGTAGTAAATTTTGAGAAAAACCTCTCAATTTTAAGTCTGTGTATTTGCTCCTCTATGTGCGAGTGAACAAAAAAGGATCAAAAATGCATCGAATTATATTTAGCTAACAACTTTATCACCAAAATTTTAACCATGTGACGAATTTTAGATTTAATCCTACAAAATGTTTGATTTTCTAGTCCTTTATGTGCATGAAAATGAGTTAAAACAACGTGTGAATCGACAAATTCTCGAAATTGTGAACATAAGGTATAACGAATTTCTTACTCAGTTCTAATTTTTGCGCGATTCTAGAACACCACATTAGGAATAAAAATATGTAACTTATTTTACTATGTACACTTATGGTTAAGCTACAACGAAAAATTTGCCACTGTTTTAACGAAGTACACTAAACAAATTAATTTAATAGAAGAGAAGATATTTTCTAGTAGATTTTCTAGCCATTTTGGTTCAATTTCTTACTTTAAAGATATTTTTTCCACTGTGGTTTTAATGATACAAGAATTAATTTTATGTATTAATGTGATTATAAAAGTATTTATAGTTATTCCTAATGCATATTTTAATTTTATTAAATAAATGGCATTTTGCTGGTTAGAGGGCTTGTTCCTACGAATCTTCCAAATTTAGTTCATGGACATACCATCTTCAGCTGAATTAGGTCATCGCCCTTCTGTAAAATTAAACGAGGACTATTTTGGAAAATCCCCCCTTAAGTTTGGCTCAAAATCATCTAAAGTGAACATTGTCCGAAACACCATTCTACTCTTAAAACTCGTACTCCAAGCCAATTTGAAAGTGATTGGTCCATCATGACAGATTATCACTTGCAATATCCACATAAACGATGAATGTTTGTCGTAACAGAGTATCGAACGCTGACAGTGCAGCAACAAGGAAGTTGACAAGAATTTCATTCTATCAGAGAAATATCGAACTTCTCTGCTTATTAGACTTAATTAATCAGTACTTTTTTACTTAATTAATGAATGTTTTTTTGTTCATTAATCAGTTCTTTTTTGCTTAAATTAAGCAGGTAGTTTAATTAAAACTCGTCAATTCAAGGAAGTAAAATGGCGATTAAATGAAAAGTCTTGTAATCGAACTTTTAATGAATTAGTATGATATAAAGCTTTTTTGATAGATTCCTATATTATTTGATAACATTATAAAATGATAAATAAATTTTAAGATGAGACATTCATCATTAAATTGAGAATCATCATACGCTTATTTCAATTTTTTTTCTACCAGTTACACATACATAAATTTCGAGTTTGTCTTTATTCAAGTATTTTGAGTGATCTATATAAATTTACAATTTAAAAATTTAATTTGAGATTCAGAATGATATTATCTTTTCTCTAAATGAGATAATTAAATAAAGAATAAAAAAATAAGAATTTTAGGGAAATTCTACAAAATTTTATTTTTTAGATAGTAATAAGCGAGTGGTTGTATAGCGGTCAAAATGTACTAAATTCTCCGTCATGCCTGTAAATTAAATAACTTATTTTAATTAAAGTAAATTAGCTGTAATAAACAATTATAAATTTTATTACTTAATTTACAAAGCCATCATAATTGTAACTTCACACAGCAACTAAATAATTAAAAGCATTTGTTTACCTTAATGTTTAATTCACTTTGAAAATATATGCATAATTTAATTATTCACATAAAAATAATCGAAATGAATACTATGGAAACCACTATATCCGTCAGTAATTGAGTTTTTATCAAGTCAAAACATGGTATTGTTTTAGGAATGAGGTTTTGTGGCGTCAACAAAACCCGTAGGTGAAATATATAAATTTTATTACCTGCACGAGAATCCCCAAAAATTAGCTTTTAACAAAGTGATGCCCTCCCATTTACAAAAGCTCTGATTAAAAAAACAATTAATTAATGACTACAGCAAATAAAACCTAGAAATATGTCATTTTGGGGACGTGATCATATGAAATGAAATAAACAGGAAATATGATAATTTTTAAAACAATAAATACGAGACAAAGTTTTTTGGATCGTCAGCAATACTAAAGTAACTTATTCAATGAAACAATTAAAATGAATAAAAATGTAATTTAATTTGCATAAGCTCATGGTGCTTCAAGAAATGATACATTGAAATATGCATTGCAGATTTCATTTTCATTTTTATTTTTGGGAGAAGAATTGTAATTTCTTCAGCAATATTTTAGAAACTAGTAAATATCCTTTCTCTTGCATAGCAACTCTTATTTCATGGAAGAGTATTTTCTTGGAATGAGAGCTCCTCTTCTCCTCTCCATATTAGTTATCGACTCATTTGTAAGGTAAACAACGTTGAAAGGTAATTAAAATTCATAGAATTCTGAAGTAAACATATCAGCAAATCAATGATAATTTTGGCGATGGAGTCGAAGATTTGATTCCATGGCTCTTTTCCGTAAAGGTGCTTTCATTATTTAGGGTACTGCAAAATTAATATATTGCAATTCTGTTAATAGCGCAAATAATGAGACTAAGTAATAAAATTTATTTTATTACTTAGATGCCTAATAACATAAATTTAACCCTTTATTTGGCACGGTTATTCAAAAGCATCAAGTGTTTTAAATAGTAAATGAAGCCAGAAATACCAAATGATTTCTATAGGTATTATTAGCATCACTTCATGCACAGTTTTCTGCGTAGTGAAAAAAATAATAATAAATAATAATAAAATAATAATAAGGTATCCGCCTACGTTGAAAACACTGGTTTTCGACCACTATGGTGAAAAAAATTTTATTACTATTTCTTGTTATTTAGACTTTCCTCTTTCTAAAACCGTTTATCTTTTGTTTCTAAGTAATTTAGAAACAAAGTTATAGCGTTTATAAAATACTTTACCGAAACAAAATAAAACCGAAAGTGACATTCTGAAACTAAAAAGTGCCTTCATTTTGCCAAATTTTGATATTTTCTTTCAGTTTTACTTTATAAAATAGTTTTATTTTATGTTGCTGGTGACAAGCTATACATTTTTAAAATATATTTTTCTTGTTTCTTTGAGAAAAATTTCTGTTCACTTACTGTTTTTGTTTACAATCTCGTGCTTGCTTTTCTAATTTTATTTTACTTTTTTAAAAGACAAAAATATTAATTTTCTTGAAAATTTTTACAATTTTTAACAACTTTATAATGGGTCGCTTAAAAATTATCTCTCAGAGAAGGGGAAATTCTCCAGAAATCAGTAGAATTCTGGATATTTAAAAAAGGTACTGAAAGTGAAATTCAAACTAATTCTACTTGATCTTACTACTGCAAGTTCTTCAAAACTTAGTGGTAAAAACTATGTTAACATTCCAGGAAAAATCAGCAGGACTTCGGCTACAAATAATAAACAAATTTAAGCTCGTTTATAAAATTATGTGGACAGGAATTACAGCGTAGAATTTTACATGGAAAAAGGTAAAATGCCAATGAGAGTTTCTAAGCCATGCTATGAAACTTTGTACAAAAAGAGTGTTTTGTTGGGTTACAAACATTGCAGTTAGGTTCATTTATAACTGTGCTTCAATTTATTGATGTTATAAAAGGTCTACTAGAAATTCTAAACATTTTAAAATTGAGTATAGGGAATTATATGCAAATTAGTAGTTCTAAAAGACATTCACTAGCACAACTAAAATCACGAAGAAAAAAAATTTCTGGCCTCCGAAAGAAAAATTGCTGACTTATTAAGGAAAAGAAAGGTCTGAAATATCATACAGGGGAGTTTTAAGCAATTTTAACAAGAGGAACCCTATTTTCCAACTAAAACTTGTTTTTAACTTCAATTTTCTCAAAATTTTAATTTTCATAAAAATCCTCCGCCGTTAACATGATATCTCAAAACCTATTAGAGGTATTTACATAAAAATTGCAGCGTGTGTTTCAAATAATATAGGCAATGAGATGAACCAAAAGTTTTATTGTTGGTGAAATACTTTTTCATTTTTAGGTGTTTTTAGAAAAATTAAGTTATGAATTTCTGGAAAAAATGCATATATATGTATATTTTTACCCATAACTTCTTTGAATATGATTATTTTTCTTATATTTTGGTTCATCTCATTCATCAATATATTCTATAACTTGTGTACAAAGAAAAATAGGATTGCTGCATTACAACTTTATGTAGAATGTTAGCCGTTTCTGTTAAATTTCCTTAAATTTTAGTAAAAATTTTCCTATTTCTCAAGAAAATATTACATTTTCAAATATTTTTTTAATATTTATGGTGTTCATAATCGACAATACATCTGAAAACTATAAAAAAGTTTTTAAAAAATCCAATATTTCAAAAAAATTTTTTCGAACGTAGTCGGATACCTTATTAAAATAAAATTCTAAAAATTAACTAAAATTTTATTAATTTAAATAATTTAAATCCTGAATACACATATTATAAATCATTTAGCCAATATAGTCATTTAGTATATACACTCAAAAAGATTTTATCATGTGAGAATATGATGTTGTTTAGGCTAGGTGATTTTAATGTCTCCGAAATTTACGGGCAAAAAAAAATCTTTTTACCTGCTTTTACCAGTATTGAATTATTATTATGTATGCTTCTTTGGAAGCAGATGCGTTTTTAAAAAGTTAACCTGCTTTTACCAGTATTGCTTTATTATTACGTTTGCTTCTTTGACAGAATATGCGTTTTTAAAAGCCTTACTAAGAACTATGACATTATAGCTATTATTTCATCTCAAAATCAGTCGATCTCCAAAACTTTGCTTGCCAGCTAGAAAAATTGAAAATGAAAGTTTAAAAAAATTAGCATTGCATTTATATAGATAGATAGATAGATAGATAGAGGACACGGATAGAGGTCTCGTGATAGTTTCAAATCGGTTTAAATTGGTTAATGACTTAAACTAATTAAGATAAATAATGACTTAAAAATAACAATGTTCTAACACGGTAATTTGAAATTTACGGTTGATGATTTTATTTTTATTCCGTTTACCTTTAAACGAAATTCTTCTGAATTTGAACAAATAATTCCAAACACATTAAATTAAAATTTATTACTACACATTTTGTTTACTTCTCACTTATTGCCAATTTAACCATTTAAAAAGACATTTTTTTTCTCGTCATGATATATTAAAATATTTTTAGTATTGAGATTTACTTAGGAAAAATTAATCATTTAGCCTATTGGTAATTTTTTTTGATTGATTAATTAATTTGGTTAGTTAATAACAAAATAGGGCACACTCTTTTGTGTGAGATAAGGAACCAAAGCATCTAATTTCCTATCTTAATGAAAAATGTGTCAGAACTTATGCTAACCTGCATATATTAACTTCAAACAAAGATCGATTAATTCGGCTTTAAGCATTCTTTCACTGGCCTCAGAAAGGGTTAAATGATTGAATTGCATACGTATTTTATAAGTTGGTCAAAGATGATTTTTTAAAAAAAATTTTGATGATTATAATACATTTTTTTGTATACAAAAGAGAATAAAACAACCTTTTTGTATATATTTCTTTACCGTTTGTGGATTAATAAATTAAAAACAAAGAACTCCTTCGCAAAGAGAAAGGAGCTCTCCGAACTCCATTCTCCTTTTCAGGACGGGAAGAGACGACACCTGTTAGAGCGCAGGAGCTGTATTCTTCCGCGCACTTTGTTTCCTGATTGGTCCGCCCGTCCTGCCGTTGAGTTCGGTATTTAAGCGTGCTTTCTGACCGATGATATTAAAACGGAATGCGTTTTCGTCGGTGTTGGTCGAAGCAGTTCAACTAGCAGAAGAAAAGTTTCCTTGCAGCCTCTCCGTCTTCTGAAGAAGCGCCCCTTAATCGGCTAGGTGAGATGCTTCATCTTTTTTTTTTATCAAATTGTTCAGTTAAAAAATAATTCAGCGGTGCATTGAAATAAATTTAATTAATTTTATCACGTATAATTTAAATTTAACAAATAATAACAATATTTATAAACATTAAGTATTTTTTTAAAAAAATGCACTGAATTGATTTAGTAGCATATAAATAAAATAATGCAAATTTTTTCAAATATTAATAATTATATAATTGGACTTACAAATGATACCATGAAATTTAATAGCATTTAGCAAAAACATAGTACATTTGTTATGATTCTTTTATTTAAATTAATGTAAATTTTATATTAAATAGTAGTGAACAATTATTGAAATACTTTTTAAGAATAATTTGAATTAATTTTTCTGAAATAGGTATTTAAACAGCAATTTAATTATTTAATTTAATTATACAGAAAATTCGATTACTGTTTTACAGATATAAAAATAATTAAGAAAAGGATATTATACAACAAAGAGTTATAAATTATGAAGAAATAAATAAATATCAAATCGGTATACAATGATTTATTAAAAAATAACTAATTTTAAAGCTTTGAATTTAAAATTAAAAGGGAATTTTTTCTTTTACAAAATATATATCGATCTCTAAGCTATTTGAAATGAAATATGCTTTTCGTAACGAATAACTATATTTAAATTAATAATTAAGGAATTTGATAACATAAAATATATTAAATATTTATTACATGTTATTAATAGCTTCTGTATGAAAGTACAAATAAACAATTGAATAATCTGTATGAATATCCACTCTTTATAAAAGAGTTCAATGAAATAAACTCATTTTCGCTTTTAAACTTAAAAGAAATGTAAATTTTATATTATAAAAGTGCTTTTCAACATTTTTACATGCATGGATTCTACAATTTTAATAATTTTTCACCAAAATAATGTGTACTTTAAAATGTTATCGCGATGTTTTTGTTTTCAATTGCAAATATATATGCAGGGTTAATGTGATTCATCTATTATTATTAATAATAATAGTAAAAATTACTAATCTATTTATGACATTAACAATTATTATTAGTATTAAAGACACTCATTATTAATTTTAACTTTGACTGTTAATAATAATAATAGGTTAATCGTATTGACTTTAACATATACATAGTTTAAGAATTTTATTTTAAAAACTTTTTTCAATGAAATTTTTTTGTATTATTAACTTAATTAATAATTTAATGGATTAAAAAAACTCAAAAAATTAACCAATAGAATATTGATGATTATGAGTATACGAACACTTGAGTTATATTTTGACTTCGGATAAAAACATATAACAACAATTTTCTTATTTTACGTTATATGGTAATCTGCGCAAAGCAAATCGCTACATTTATTTCAAATATCGGATGAATTAAAAGGGGAATAAGGTAGAAAAAGTTAAAACTTCGGGAGGATGGAGGTTGCGTTAAAAAAAAGTTTACTAATCTGAATTTATTATTATAAAAGTGTAAATATAAGTAAACTCTCTCTCTCTCTCTCTCTTTCTCTCTGTGTGTATATTTACACATTTTAATATTTCCATAGCAATTTTGATTGTATTAAGCTGATGAGTTTAAATATTTGAATAAGAAAGATAAAAATATTTATGCATCATCTGAGAGATAAAGATTATCTCCCGTTTGCCATGGTAATACTTGAAATGCTCTAATATTGTTAAAAACAAATAATGGAGATTGTTGTTGAATTTCCACGAAAAAAATTTATACTATGCAACCTTTGGTAACTATAATTTTTAAGATCAGATGTTTAGACAAAAAAATTAATAATTTGTTTTAAAAAATCATTACGGCGAGGGCTGTAATATTTTTATTCTTAAATGGTTTAATTGTAATTTAATATTAAACCTCAAGTTACGAAAAGTCAAATTTTCAATATAAACTATTCCTAGTTTCTAGCCGAATAGAATCTTCTTGCTAAATGATTTAAAGAGAAGTTCATTAATATTTATAATCTCCATATTTAATTTCGCAAGTTTTGAAGCTATGAAGATGAAAGATATTGGCTGATAAATATTTCTAATGAAGCATTGCATTCTAAGGGTAATAAATAGTTGAAATCAAATTTGATAACCCTTTATTTTCTAAATAACTGTGAATATTGAAAAACTTTTAGTTGCAAAAGTTTTTCATTTTAATGTGGCGATAACTTACCCCAATCTCTAGATCGTTCGTTATTAATGTTCGATCTTCAGTAATAAGGAAAATAGTGGTGGAGTTTAGAAATTTCTACTATTTTCAGCTGGATAATTCATCTACAAATTAGGTTAGGTTATTCAAATAGATGATTAATCTATAAGAATTAGATTGAGACTTGAATATAAATATATAAATCTTTAAATGAAGGAAGGGGAGGTGAGCTTTCGGAACAATAATCGCAAAATTGTTCCCAAAGAACAGATGATATCCATGAGAAAAATGCAGTTAACTGTCCATCTATAAGAAATCTATCTGAAATTAATATTTTACATAGCTAAATTTGGTAATTTTGTGACGGATATAGCTGTACTTTTAAAAGAGCAAATAAAATTTTTAGAAAATATGTGTGTGCTGTTTAATTATGTATTTTTACATTACCTAGATTTATAAATGTTATTGATAAGAATGATTACAAGAGACCTGATTCGAAGATATACATTTAACGAATGCTTTAACTCATTTTTATAGTTTTTTTTATTTAATTACACTGATATAAATAAGTTGTATTTCATTGCGATTATGCTGGTAACATCAAGGCTGTGGAAGAAAATCCTTTCACATCACCAGGGTGATAATTTACCGTTTAAGTGAGCATATTCTCTCTTCTTCTGTCAGTGCAGTATTGGTGTTTGTTTAGTTAACAGCTCTACTACAAATCAGCAGACTGATTTTTTCTCATTTAATTAGGTCTATAACCTAGGAAACATAGTAAATGTAATTGACTTTGATCAGCCAACAATTCTAATACGGCCGGTGACCTGACTTAGGGGTAGCACGTCTTCCCCGTGACATGGGCGTCCCGGATTCGACTCCCGGTTCGGACATGGTTGTTCTTCTGTGTTCTATCTGTAAGATGTGTGAATGTGCTCCCCTCCCTTTAAAAAGGGGTTGTGCAAGCGAATGTGACGCATAAAGTAGCTAATTCGTACTCTTGGCCCTAGTTGGCGGTGCTGAAAAACAAAAAACGCTCAATCGGCTTAAAATCGCTGATGGCCGTCAGCTTGCTTGTCCATAACAAGTGCTATTAGTAACAACAACAGCATTCTTATACTACTTTTTGTTGATGTTAAGTTAGTCAGATTCATTGCCTCGTTTGAAATCAGGAGAATGATTTTGTACCCTTATAAATTGGCATTTTTTTAAAGTAAGTTTTAAATTAAAACGATAAAAAGAAACCGTAGATATGCTTAATAAAAATAACTATCTGAAAATTTAAAGATCTTAAAACGTAATTTTTTGTATTCATTCATATCAAAACGAATAATTATAACACTTAAATTAATTCGCATTATATTTCTTTTTAGTTTCTTTATAAAAAATCTATATAAATAATAAATACTTTACGAAAATTTATATAAGAAAAATATAATTCAAAAACTTCCTATTGCATTACTTCGATTTCGTCTTTATAGTTTGGCTTACACTATAGAGAAAGGGGGGATCACTGTGTGCTTGTTCTGTAATTCCATTGCATCACCGGAAGTTAATAAACTCCATGCGTCAGACACTTCTAAACATCGATATTTATTCAGTTACGCACTGAACATGTTTAATTTCCAGCAGCTGTTCCTGTTTCTGCATACATCCCTGTTTCTCTCCTATTTTCTCTTAAATTTGAAAAATGTTAATTTTTTTCCATTCATTTTTAGTTTCACAACTGCGAAATAAGAAAAAAAATGTTGTAATGATTTTTAAAAATTTAAATTTGAAAATGTAATAAAACTTTACATTTAAGACTTCCTAAAATTTGTAGAAGTACATTTTTGAAATTATATCTGTCTGTTAGTTCCTTCGAACTCAAAAACTCTTTGAACTAGAAGGATGAAATTTTATTGTGTCTTTTACGCCAAATTTACAAATTCTCGCCAAACATTGAACGAATTCCATTCAGAAGTCTATCCAACGAATACAAGTGAATGCACTAACCAAATAACATAATAAGCTAGATAAAAAAAATCTATGCGCATATTTGGTTTCAACAGTTATGAACCAAACTTTATTGGGTATATCGACAATCAGACTTTCGCATGTATACGAACGCAATAACTTAAAAATTGGACAATTCAAATAAAAGAAATTTAATGTACAAATTTAGTGTTTAAATATTTAATATTAAAAAGTTAAAAAATTTAATTTAATGATAAGGCGGTATCCCAAAATGATAATTAGATTTTACCATAATACAAAACACAAAACTTTTGCTTAAAATCCACAATTTTATACAGGGAGACGATACCTTTAATAGAAAATTAGAAAGAAAGTTTCGGAGAGACTATTCCCATTTATTTGATTTCAATTATCTCTAATGCCAATTTTTTTAAAGAAAAAAAAAGCTGAATTACGCCATGAATCAATTTTCGTGAACTGCAAAACCAGGAAAATATTTTTAGTTTGAGTGGTATTTTTGGAATTACACTCAGAAGTATATTTGTTTCATACAAAGAAATAATTGGCAAAAATTTCAGATCGATATTTGCATTATTTTTTAAAAGATACGACTTTATTTCAGAAAATAGGGTCGTCGAATAATGACTACACGTACTTTTCTATAAATCAGAAACTGTAGGCCAAAAAATTAACGTATTCTAAAAATGATGTTCTTCGATTTAAAGTGATAAGATATCAACCAATTTTTAAAAAAATTTTGAAAATTAATTTTCAATAAAAAATAAAAGTATTTTAATATTTAATGACTTAAAAATTAACTAGTAGAATACGTGAACGTAATGGTCAATGGAAAATTCATTCAGTCTTAATAATTGAGATGTTAATGAAGGCCTGGCTGATTTGTATCAGTTTGTTTTGAGAGATCGTTTGAAAAAAAATTTATATCTACACGGAAGAAGCCTTGAGCGGATAAAGTTGTCGAATGCAACTTCGAGGAATTCAAGAACATGTCATTCGAGCCTTAATCGACCATATTATGTGTCTAAGGAACATATGGATCTAGATGTAAATATTAACATTATGGAATTGCATTTCGTGTCACAGCAAAAAGCAGACTTGACCTGGAGAGCAGGAAATAATAGACTCAACGGAGTGATAATTTTGATGGAGGGATTTTGAAGTGCAGCCAGAACAAATACCTTCAGTTATTTATTTATTTTTTTGTAAAAAAAACTAACTTGCATAATAAATAATAAATTGCCTCATTATAAATTTATTTGAGTGTTTTGAGGCGAATTGCATCGGATTGGAGAGTGGAGATGGGACGCATTGTCGTATTTTACATGAATTTCTGTAGGGGATTGTTTTGGTTAACGAAAATTCGCATATTGAATAACATTTGAGATCGTATTATTCTCATGTCGTATTTTCTATACCTAAAACATTCATCTACTAGAGAATTTGAAATGACGATAGCCATTTTATTTATCTGCCCTATACCTTTTTAAAAAATGCTATAATTTCTCTGATTTCATCCCCAGTGGAGCTAGTAATGTGTTTGTCGCCAAGTTTCAAATACCGTTTATATTTTTAATATTAAGTTAAAAATTATTTTTACAGAATTTCTTGAATTTCAGAATTTACATATATGCGCCGCATGTGTTTTATAGTCCCCCTTTTTCATATGTTTTAAGCGGTTTTCTTCTTTACTCTAAAAAGCAAAATGCATTTAATTTCATCAAAAAACGATTTTTAATTTTTATATTCATTTTTTTAAATTTTTAAATCCCTTTATCAAATTTAAATAGGGCTATTGCGGAAAAATTATGAAAAGAATTGATTAAAATTTGAGATATAGTTGTAGATAAACGTGGTTTATGCCACTGAAATTATATTATACTTTTATGATGCTATAACTTTTGTATAATGATTTGTTTCAAAAATATGACGGGAATTAGTAAAAAGAGGGTACCATCATTTCATTAGGTTTTTAATAGCGCAATTAATCCTTCTAAGTGTAAAAGAATGGTTTTTTATTGAACATTTAAAAATCCCCGTGCACGACTATCACAAGGGGCTTACAAAAGTAGACAACACATTTCATATAGATATCGCATACAGAATAGCTACTTACACGTCACGTTCGCTTAAACAGACTCTTTTTTACAGGGAGTCACATTCAAACATATCACAGATATAATAGACAAAGAACAACAATTTCTCGAGCCGGGACGCGAATCCATTACGCCCAGATCACATTGTGCCAAGACGTCGTCGTGTTTAAGAATATGTGCGCCAACTTGGGCTTGATTTATCAAATGGTTAAAGAAATAAACAAACGGACATTCAATTTCACATATATGAAGGCACCAAAAAATTTCAAAAGAGCGTATTATATATTCCCCAACTATTGCAAATATGACTGTATAATGTCACCCAGTAGATGGTTCTCGAATTTATGATAGCAAGTTCAATTCTAAAATTGATATAAACTGTGCAAATGCTTTGGGTAACGTTCTGTGTATCATAAGATGAGTGTAGCTTCTTTAAGGAGAAATTTAGAAATTCAGCACAGGTTTCATGTTAAAATTCTCATAGTGATTAAGTATTAAGAAGCCTGTCCCCAAATAGCTTTTATGTAAATTTCGAACAAAGAAAATTCATCCTCAATCTTTATTTTCATTGGTGAGATAAGTAATACAGAGAAATGCTGTCTATCTTTCATTTGAGAAGTCTAGAAAAAACTATGTGAAAAAAGAAAAATCTTGAAATGTAAGCTTAAGTTATCCCAAAAGATATATCAATGTTCAGCATATTCTTCTGAAATGGCCATCAGATGAACCGCAAATAATCTTTCCTCTCTGTGTAACCATTGCAACGTGTCAAATGTGTTTTATCCACTCTACAATCATAAACCATATAAATAACGAGGGCTGGTTTCTAAAATCATGACTTCTCGAATTTTATGTAAAAATTTAAAAACTATATTACCGACGTATGCTAGATATTTTTAGATTTTCAAAGTAGTACAGAAATAGTACGCGGTTTTCGAAAATAAAGTGTGGAGTAATATGAAATTTCTCCAAAGAATTTTAGAGTGCTTTCAAAGAAGTATTTTATTAGACTGGACTCTTTAAAAGCCAAAAAAGTATGTGTTTGGGTATCAAGAGCCAATATGCCGACGAGAAACAGAAATGCAATGATACTGACTCTACAAGCAAATATTTTACAGAATACTACATCAAATGAATTTAAATAGCGAATGTTTTCTTTCATTTCTACCGTCAATAAAGAAGAATATGTGTTTGCGCTTGTATGTTGGTGCTCTTCAAAATCGACCATTCGATTAATGACAACCAAATTGTGTTAAATATATTTTAGAAGGTAGGAATGGGTTTATCGAAGCGATTTTACAATCAAAATGTTCATAAATTAAAAGTTTGACATTTTTCATTTTAATCAATTAAAACATGACAAAATGTTTTTTTTTTTTCATTTTCCTGCTATTACTTCCGAAAATATTATTGCAAAAAACTAATATTTACAAAATTTTAAAATTTAAATAAAAGATATCTTTTTTTAATGATAACAAATTTAATAGTCGTTTAAATTTTCCTTAATTTTGGCAATGTCTTAAGAAAAAATTGCATCATTTCAATGTTAAACTGAAATTCAAATATTCATTATTTCCTCAAATACCTAATCAATCACGATTGATTGATTGATTGATCAGGTGTTTTCGCTGCTGAAAGATCAGAAAGACGAATTCCTTGTAATGTCTATGAGAAAGAATAAGGAAATGCAGTTGTAGTATCGTGGAATTTAGAAGATAGAGGAACCAATCATTTATGATTTTAGAAGCGCTATCATGTCATGAATTCCATTAGGAATTTAGAATATTCAATTAATATGATTTTCATGTCTGCCACCATTTATTTATTAAAAATTATTTTGGGGAGAATCATAGACAGCTTGCTATGCATAAGAAAACATTATCAATATTCCTGTGAAGTTAGCTTATCGTCAAAGACTGCTAGTAGTTTATATCCTAGGCTATCTAACTTTTTAATTTGTTTAAAACAAAATTTATTATAAATATTGCATATTTTTTCCGTAAGAAAGAATTTAATAGCTTAAAAATAGAATCATTTCTTTCTCTAGGAAAATTTACTAATATTATTTTTACAATATTTCCTAGTTATTTACGAATAATAGTTATATTGAACATATATGCCTAATTACTTATTACAAAAATTAAAATACAATGAATGCTAGAAACGGCTTGTCGTATTTTGTCTATATCTCGTGAAAGTAATTATGGAATATACAGAAAAAAACGAAACCCGGAAATTATACATTAATCGAAAGAAAATATTAATCGGACATAGGGAGAATATCAAGTACGAGAAGGCTTCTGTACCCTTTCATCTTCTTCAGAAACGACTTGCGTGACTTGGTTTCAATGACTACGCAAGCAGAATTCCAAAACACTTACATCTGTCTCATTCGAATACTAACGCAGGAAAATAAGGCATAAACAATTATTTGATGAAATAATTGAAAATTTTGGCGAAGTTTCAGCTATTGTTAGACCAACGAAAAACATCAGTAACGATGATTTTTTTCATCGAAGATAAATGCCATTAATCCTATGCTTTAGAACATATTTTATTTGAAGTAATGAATATTTTAGGTACATACATTCTTTTTTAATAAGTTCACATTGTTCTTATTCCCTAGTTAGAATGCGTACGTGTGTTCGTTTCTTTACAATTTTTAATTAAATTGTTGTTAAATATTTTTGAAAGAATTAGCGCAAATTATTTTTAAATAAATAGGTACAATAAAGAAATATATTTAAATAAAAATATATAAGGATATATATATCGGCCATCCTTTGCTAAGTAACCATGTAAGATTTTGAACTATTCTACAAATATTTTTTTAAATTTATAATCCATTTTAATGCATTACTTTTAAATAAACTTTTTTTAAGGTTGGGGAAGATTAAAGGAGTGATTTAACAATGATTGAAATCAAGCATAAATGAGTCATTCAAACGAATGCAAGAATAGTATAGCTTTTGGCAGCAAACGAAACAGATGTTTGATGCCAGCTGCAGCTTTAGTCTGAGAGAAGATGAAGCGACAATATCACAAGTAGTGATTCGGGAATTTTTAATTAACTGTTTCTTTTTCAAATCGTTCGTTAAACTCTTCCTTATACTTATCAAAATTTATTAATATAAGAAATAGCAATTACTTTGAGATCATTAAACTGTCGACGGTTTTTAAAAATCGTTTGATTTAACAGATATTTCAATTTTAATTTTTTTAAATGTTTTACACAATTAAAAGAATTTGTATAGAATAATATTTTATACAAATGGATTTTTTTACATTAAAAATGGTGCATTACCCATGAAATTCTGATCAACACTTGATATTTCAACTTGATTAAAATAAAAATAAGAAGAAAATTGAAAAAGACATTAATAAAACATATCGTCAGTGAATTAATTTTGTGCAAAATTCAATACGCTTCTACATTTCTGGTGGTAAAACTATGTATTAAATTCCATTCTTCTTGCTTTTAGCTTTTCTTATTTATCGTACTTTTATACTCGTGGACAGACGAATATCCTTTAGATTTCCAAAACTGGCATTAATTCTGGAAATTTAATGTTAGGATCCAATACTAAATTTCCTTCCTAGATCGTTTTTAATTATTTTGATAGAGTAATTATTAATTTGATAATCTTAATATCTTATATGCTGCTAAATAGCATTTTTAACAGTTTAGATTATTGCAGAAATAGTGAGGAACTTCTCAAAAGTTGTATTTGACGTGGATATATTTATATTCCTGATTTTTTTGTTGAGCAATTAAAGAATCTATAAAATAAATTCTCTAATAACTAATTATAAAAATAAAAATCTCAAATATAATTGGTTAATGAAATCTTGGGAAATTTAATTATAATTGGTAATAATAATTCTTAAAATGTCTTATTTAATTATATCATCCATTGTTAATTGCCTGTAAACAGGATTCCTCATTAGATAATTATAATACCGCAGCAATTTAAAAATTGCAATTTCCAAAAACATGTTCTAAAAATTTGAAGAAAAAAAACATTCCACAGGTTAACGCTATACAAAAACAGGCGCTCAGTAATTAAATACATTTCATTCTTTGACGAAAAGAAAAAAAATAATATGTAACTTCTTGGACAATTTTGAATATGAATTATTCATTAATTTTACACGCTGTATGTGGAAGCAGCCTATCGTATAATCTTCCATTAACTTTTTTTTCCTAACGCCAAACGATTTCCGAGAAAAGAGAAGAAAGTGCCTTTGCATACACAGATTTTCGATAAACATGTTGGCAAGCAGGTGCACTAAACACGAGCTCGGAGAGTGACGTTCTACGAATTAATTCCTATGCAGGAATGATTTCGAAAAACTGATGTTTACACTTTGAAGAAATGCATTCACTGAGAAAATAGAAACTGCGCATGTTATGGGGGAATAAATTTTCTTCTCGTTTCTAAAGTGAATAAACAAAAAATAATTCACTTTCCAAAAATGGAATTTTTCAAAAGAATTCAAGCGAAAGGTTTGAGTCATGTAGCTGAATTATTAATGAGTGAAAGTCCACAGACTTAAAATCTTTTAAAAGTGGAAAAATTTGAAAAATATTTTATTTTTAAGAATTTTTTATTATTTTCTTTATTTGAATATAGAAATTTCTTTTAATCAGATAGAAGATTTTTTTCACAATATTTTAAGCGAACTGCAACTCTATATGAAACAAATAGTATTTTAAAGAGTAGAATTTCTATGCTATTTTCTTATTCAATTTTGAGATAACGTTGCATTTTAAACATTTTGTGTAATTGGAATAAAGCAGTAAGAGATGCAACTATGAAAGCAGAATTTATATTCCTCTTTAAAATGCTAATAGTTTCATTGATGCCATTTTATCTGAAGCTATTAGTATTTTAAAGAGTTGTATATCAACTCTTCTTTAATAAGTTCCATCTCTTACTATTTTATTCCAATTAGACATAAATATCCATCTTAAAATGTTTAAAATGCAATGTTATCACAAAATCGATTATGAATGCTATTTTTATCATTGCATTTCTTTAATTTTATGTTACATAATAATGGTATATATTACATACCTTTTTAAAATAAATAACTCCAGAATAGAAACATCTACTTCAATTCTTACATAAGAATATATTTGATCAATTTGACACTTGCTCTAAGATAAGCAAGCCTATTTTTAAAATGTTAGTTCTTTTAATAAACGTAAAAACTAAATAAGAACAATTTTCATAAATATAAGTTCTTTTAAACATAAAATTTAAAATAATAACATATTTATAATCAATTAAAAATATTCTATATGAAGATGCTACTCTGTGATACCATATCAAGGTATTACTATACCTGCCTATATAGAATTAGAAACATCTACTTATCATCAAGGGTCGAAGTCTGCCTTTGCTCCATTCTATGAGATGAAATTACATTTTGTTGGTCTTTCAGGGGAAACTGGTTTACTTTTGCGTTTCAGTCATGACCAAATTAGAATAACCACCTGCAGCCACTTTAGAATTAATAATTTTTCCTCACCTAATTTTAGACAAGAATAGAATTATCATGAAATTATTGAAAATACGCGAATACAGTTCGTTCTTTCAATAAGAATTTTAAAAAATTGCTTTTAAGAAAAAAATATTTGAAATAATTTATTGAAATTTTATTCATTTATTTGCATTCTTCTAGATTTTTTTTCTTATCCACTAAGTAAAGAACCCGCAAAACGTTGCTCGTGATATGAGGAATGTCATCGAAATCGCAGCATTAAGAAAACAATTCCAAGAAGGAAGCAAAAATAAATAACATTAATTTTGCACATTGATTTTTCTTTGTGGAATTCTGTTTTCTGGAAAACTTTCGATGTTATAAATAATAATAACTGAAAATAAAAATAGCTAAAAATAAGTGAAAGAACTGAAATGAAAATGAAAGAAAGTTTTCTACAGACGTTGTTATTAAAAAAACAGGTTTGATTTTGGAAGCTTTATAGGTTTAAAGAGTAAGTTAAAGTTTCGTTTTCTAAAGAAATGCTAATTAATAACGGTTTCATTATCGTTTCACTAATAATGTGAATAAATAAATAAATTTTGAGAAAATTAATCTTGTTTTGAAATACTTCATCACATTTTCTTTCAGTTAAGGAAAATCACATTAATACTTTCATTAATTATTTATTAATGCAAACTTCCGTAAATGAAAGGAAAATTGATGAAAGTTCATTTTTTTTAAATCTTCTAAACTTTCTTCTAAACTGAATATTTTTGAACAGCGTTTCAGAGAAATTTTAAAAGACTTGATAATAAACATTTTAAATCAGTTATTCTATCTCTGTTTGTTTACAACATCATAAAGGAATTTGTTTCAGCGATTTTTTTAAATATCAAAGAAATTTTGCAAACATTTATGTATAATAGCTTGCATTTTGCTTTACATAAATACATTATTTTTTTTTTTCAATTTCGTCTTTGCTTTAAGTACTATCTACTAATGTAAGTCTAGAGAATTTTGGAGCCCAATTTCATCAAACCACTTTTAATTTCTAAAAACTCTATGCTTAATTAGATGGTAATTTTAGTTTTTAATTGCACATATTCGAAATAAGACTTTGTGAAAGTAATTAATTAACGGAAAATAATATTCATTAAAACACATAGTTAAATAACTAAAAAGAAATCCTAAATATAATTTTTCATATATTTAATAATAAACAATATCCTTTATTTAAATCATAAATATTTATCTTAAATAACAATATAAATCATTTTAATTACTATATTTTGTTGTCAAAAATACAGCATATAAATTTTAAAAGTTATCTTTAATTATTTACTAACTGCATATTCCCAAGGAAAATTCAAAGAATAACAGAAATGTTTATTCTGCTATTGTTAAAATCTCCTAGAAAATTTGTAATAATCAGTAATATATGAGCGTAATAAATCTTAGATAAACCATCCAATTTGTGACTACCCCATACAAGCAGTTAATTTTGCAGCCTTGAAATTGTATATTAATTTACAGTCTAACCATTCGATCCAAATTCAAAGCACACTCAGATATCCGAGAAGAATGTTTGCATGTTAAACCTCCTAGGTCGGTGTATAATGGCACCTACATACCTGCATTTACATCGTCTTCCATTAGTAGGTCAGTTTATTGTAAACAGCGAAGCACCTAATTGGGGACTTCGATTATTTCATAGATGCATAGCGCATTCGAAAAATAAACTATTTTCCCCTTTTTTTATTTTCTTATTTACTCTATATGCAAAGAAAAGGTACTTTAATCGTCAAAAATCTGAAATGGGGATTCTGACAAATTTGTAAATGCTGGCACTACGCATGAAAATTTTGACTGTCATTTGTTTATTTTTGGCGTATTCGAAATTGGGGTAAAATTTTATAAAAAGTTATTCAAAGTGTGAAATTTACTTTCTTTTGCTTTTGTTAACGTATAATGGCAGACAAAGAGGTACCACGTCTTCCTCGTGATCTGTGCATCCCTGGTTCGAGTCCCAGGTAAGGCATGGTTGTTCTTCAGTGAGGAGTATGAATGTGACCCCCCCCCAGTAAAAAGGGGTTGTGCAAGCGAATGTATGTGCTTCATCGCCATATTAACTAGAAGTCAGACTTGTGAGCAGTGGTCCATAACCACAGAAGCTACTGCACCCCCCTCTCCCCTCCCCCTTTCCGTTATAAAGCGAGCGCGAGATCCTCCTCAACAACAACGTATAAAAGCTTGAGATTCTCTTCAAAAAGAAAATGTAGAAAAAATATAGAAGAAAAAATGCTTTGAATGAAAAAGAGTTTCCAGATATTGTTAATACCAATCGATATGTTAAAAAGAAGCTGAATTTCTTACGTTTTTTTCTTTCCTTTTTTTCTTAAACTATCGTAAAATAATAAGGGCATAAAGCAATTATGAGTTTACAGCATTTACATTCACACTTTTAGATAACAAATGCTCACAAAACAGGAAATTTTGTATTTTTTTGTGTTTAGTTGGTATTATTTTAAGTGGTAAATAGTTTAGATATTGTATATTTATTCGACATCTTTCTAAGAAACCCAAATTAAAACAAAAAAATTTATCATCTACTCATAAAAATTAAACTTGTTTTCATAATAAAATATATAAACTCGTTATTATTAATAATTATTGGTCATATTTTGAGCCTAAAATCAACAAAAATATTTTATGCCATTAAAGAGCAACATCTCTAAAAACCAAATCTAAATAGGTGAAAATATGAAAAAATTATTTAAAATTTTATACTTTTTAATTAATTTGATCAAAATATAGATCTATATATTGAGTTCAAAAGCACCTTATATCAGCTTCTCTTCAGTTGTTCTAAAAAAAAATTTATTTTGAATAAAAACAGAAAAAAATACTTATTCGTAATTAAAGTGCGATTACCTCGAATTAAGAATTTCAGTCTATTATTATTTTTCTTCAAATCAACTCATTTGTAATAAAAAAATTCGAAAGAGGATTTATCTTTAAATACAATAATTAACTGAATAAGAAGTTAAAAAAAGAGGGGGTTTTATATCTTAAAAAAATCGTTTGGCTTTTTTTTTTTTTTTTTTCAAATATCAAAGGTTCATATCTCTCATTTTAGAAAATCTGTACTTTTAATATGCAAACGATTCTCAATGACTGAATATTTATTCTCAAATATATACGTAGCCAGATTTGTTTGATCAAAATTCCTGCTATGTTAATATTTAAAATAGTACCCCAAAAATTCACTGTAAGGTTTTCAAAAGTGGCTCTTTGCATATTGTCTTGCTATTTAATTTTCTTTAATATTGCAGAATCATGGTGGTACCCTTCATTTTATTCGAAAATAAAAAATAGCTGTGAACCTGTCTAAATCAGTAAAATAGTATGGAGAATTGAGAAGTTTTTCTTTATTTCCATAAGAACTTCCATCACTTTTGTAGCAGCCAGTAAAGTATACTCATACACGGCAAAAATTCAATCTTTTTGCCTAGAGATTATTTCTCCTTTTCATCTCGGAGAAGGCAAAATGAAAAATATGCGATGGAGTGCAAAATGAATTTTACACTTTCTATTTTTGAATTTTCTGATAAAAAAAACTGATAGTGGAATAGACGAAGTGAAGCTGAGTTTTTTTCTTATTTTCTTTTGCTGTATGGATAGAATATCGTTGAGTGATATTCTAAAAAAATTTGACAGCCGATGGCACTATTTGATTTGATTTTGAAAAGGTTCTTATTAAATTTTTTTACAATTTTGCAAAAAAATATGCATAAAAAATTAGATGTGTTTAGATAATATGCCTAAGATATTTTTGAAATGTAAAATAATAAGGTTTTAAACAAATTTTTCTCTCGACTAATATTTGAATAGCCATAAATATAATGGCAATTAAAATTAAATAAATTATTCTTATTTCATGGTAGCTTTAAAATTTCCGCATTAAAAATTTATTAAAATATCTATTCAAATATTATGTTATTTAATTACAATAAATGTTTCGACTCTTTTACGAATATTGAAATATTAATTGATAATTTTGATTTATTATATAAGAATCAGTTTTCAGTCATTAATGATTCAAAAATCATTGGATCATTTTTTTAAAAGCTGAGTTTTTAATGATTTTTTAGCTGGAAAGTCATGTTTAAAATCAATGTACCCAATAATTAGATAAAAGACCAAACAGTTTGCAAGCGTTAAAAATTTTTAAAAAGCATTGTCTATCAGTTTTGTAATTTTTAGCACTGCATATCAACTTATAATACAGATGAATGTTTATACCTGAGTATAAACTCTATTGTCATTTAGCATAGAACTGTTTGACGTATGTGGCACTTAAATTAATCGGAGTGTGAAAATGTGCAACTCATGGAGAATTTTCCAGTATTAATTAATTTAAAATTAAGCAAACTTTTTACGTTTTTCTGGCAAAACTTCTGAACATAAAACAACAAAAAATCAATTTTTCATGATATTAAAAATCAAAAAGTAAAACTTTTTCATTAATATTAATCTTCGAGGTTGTGGTTTTTTAATGCTCTTGCCTTTTTTAATACATGTAAACTGATAAATTGTTTGATGTTTTCTTTTTATGCATTCCGATAATACTTTTAAAATAATAAAATTAATACATAATAAAATTAATTTGGGTAATTAAAAAAATTAAATTGTTTCCGATTTCAAGTTAAACCTTTCATAGCATTGAAAAAAATTTTATTTCTAAAAAATTTTACATTCCTTCATATATATTTCAAATTATTGAAAGAAAATGAACCAAATTCTTTTAATGTCTTTCTTTTTTCGTAATTTAGTTTATTTTTTAATTCAATTCTTTAAAACTGACTCCTTAAAAGACTAAAAGTATCAATAATTTTAAACTTTAATTATTACTAGGGTTTCCAATCTTTCTCTTAATTAATAAATATAATATTTAAATAAGATTTTTTTTTCTGTAAGCTATGTTTGCTTTATTATTTTTTTATTTTTGAATAAATGATTTATAAGTTTTCATTCTTTAAAATTCTTCAGTTCTTTCAAGCTGTTGCTTATTTTTTTTATTAAATCTGTATTCTTTTGAAATGATATTTATATTTAAGTCTACATGATAGTAATTATTAGTAAAAGACATTTTTTTAATATTTTTATAACACTTGCTGAAGAATTTCAGGTTTCAAATCAGATCCTGTTTAAGAAAAAAGAAGAAAATTGTAAAGATGCTTCGTTTTTATGTAGTCATTTGTATCTTCAAATATATTTTCAAAATGATTTAATAGATATATATTTTAACTTTTAATATAAAAAAGGATAATCTAAATATTTCTAAATTTCTGAGCTTTTCCTGTTGCCAAAGTTTTTAAGGGATCCTGATTTGATTTTATGTATGATTTGTCATTTTTTTGGAATTTTGCAAAAATTAAGTCTTTTGTAAGTCAAATATTCTAATGTTAGTGTGGCTTGGAATCTTTGAGTGTGAGATATGGATTTAGATGTAGAACCAGTGCTCATTATCTGATTAGGATTCAATACCTTAAACTCAACTCTACAACACAATTAAATTAATATGGCTTCAAACCGGGAAGTTAGTTTGATTGATTAATTAATGTTGATAAATAAGTGGTAAATTAATTTTTATTGACTTTATTCTTTTATTTGTTTTATTATTATTGCTATTCTTTATTCTGTAACAAGGTAAAATATTATTATAATAGCGTAAAATTAAACAATAGATTCAAAACAATAGAAACTTTACAAAAAGAAGTTGAAAAATTAATCAAAATTAGATCTACAATCGCAAATTTCAAAGTATTATGTTATCATCACACACACACACTTTTAAATTTCAAAGTAGTGTGTGTGTGTGTGTGTGTGTGTGTGTGTGTGTGTGTGTGTGTGTG
>JAOUZG010019159.1:28049832-28080960 GCA_026289955.1 Argiope argentata | reverse complement strand
GTGTGTGTGTGTGTGTGTGTGTGTGTGTGTGTGTGTGTGTGTGTGTGTTAACCAGATTTAATCGAAGAACTTCTATAGAAACGTCGCAAAAAGATTCATTGTGATTATAAAAGACACTTTTCTCTGAAACCGAAGTCCTTTACAAATGGTAAAATGAGCATTTCTACAAGCCTGTATTTTTCAAAAATATACCTTTGTTCGAGAAGAAAATGCTTTTGTTGAGCAAATAACGCACCGAACGAATTAGTTCGGACAAAGCTTACAAAATTTTCCGAGTCTATTGTCACGTTTAAAATGTTGATTCGATATTTTTCTAAACAAGCCTGTTCAACTGTTTGCTGACATAAGCGGCTACGGTAAGCGTAATAGTTTCAAAAATCCTCTCAATGCAGATCATGGCTTAGCCGCAGACGTAATTTACCTCAACTTATTCTAGAATGCAAACATATGACTCACATGAGTTGATTCGGTTCTATCGCCGACCGAAAACATTAAACGGACATCTCTCTCTCACGGTTCAAGGCAGCTGGTGCACAAGCTTAGAGATAAACTGAGACGAAATGCAAACGATATTCGACATCTTCTTAACATTATTCCGCATCTCTATTTGAGAATCGTAAATTAAAACCAATTACACTGGAGATCGATTCGATTTGAAAATTGAATAGTTGTATAATAAATCAGCGAGAGTGGTCTCTCCAAAACTTTCTCGTGCACTTTCCAATAAAGGTGTTATCATAAAGAACACCTTGCATGAATGTACAATACTCGCGAAATAATATTTTGGCGCGAATTTTATTGAATCTGTCATGCAATCCTTGGCGAAATATACGGCGATTAATTTTTGGAATACGGTTAATAGTATCCGAAAACAGAATTTTGTATTTTTGTTAATTTTTTATCCAAATGATTCAAGCCAAAATTTGACAAAGAATTACACTTGCAGCCTCAAAATGACATAACAAACTGATTATATTTAAGTTATTGCATTTTAGAGTTAAGCTTGTTTATATGTTTTTGAAAATACAGACCGACAGACATTCAACTTTTTTTATCTGGCTGAAAATTTGAAAGTCGCCTACACTACAGAAAATAAATCTTTATACAAAATCTCATTTATCCAGATCTCTTCGTTTTATTCTATTCCTATTCGAACAGCAGGACCGACAAATTTCTTTTGAACGTATTTTGCTCAAAATTCCTATAGAAACCTTATAGTAAATTTTATTCGTCAAACAAAAAGCGCTTTTTATCATGTCAGAACATGATGTTGTTTTGAGGATGTGGTTTTTGGCGTTAACAAAATTCCGTAGGCAAAAAATAAAGATTTTATTATCTGCACGAGCATCTCAAAAAGACCAGGTTTTAATAAAACGTTGCCATTTCATTTACAAATCTCTGATTGAAAAACATAAGTTAATGACTTCAGCCAATAAAACCTAGAAAGGTGTCATTTTGAGCACGTGATTATATGATGAAATAAATAGTAAATGTGATATTTTTAAAAACAATAAATGCGAGACAAAGTCTTTTTCGATCGTTTGCAATACCAAAGTGACTCATTAAATGAAACGATCAAAATGAATGAAAATATAATTTAACTCGCACGAGCACGTGGTATTTGGCCGTTCAAGAAATGATGTTCCGGCAAGATACATTGAAATATGCATAGCAGATTTCATTTGTTCTGAGAAGAAAACATGATTTTTTTAAGAATTATTATTATTCTGAGGAATTTATTTTTAATTTATCTTAACTGATAACTTTAATATGCGCAAAATTATTTCTTAATGCTAATAATTAATTCAACATTATAAAGCTAGCATTTCATAAAAATGAAGTAATTATTAGTATAAATAAAGTGTCTTTTAACCAAAATTGAGATTCTTTTCATGTAATTTAGTATTGTACAAAAATACAAAATCTTTGAACAAAATCTTACAAAAAATATATTATTATACAAAATTATTTTATTACGTAAGATGATAGAATATTAATTATAAGAAAACTATCTGAAAGATCCTTATAGTTATTTCTAATTAGATTCTCCGAGAAATTAATAAAAATTTCACATTTGTACCAAATAAATGGTGAAATATGCTTTAATATTTTATGTTACTTTTGAGCACCGTAATAATCATTTTAATAACTTGGTGAAAATAGTATTTTTAATATCTCGCTATGCAAATTGAAATAAGGAATGACGAAATAATAAAATGATTAGAACTAGATTATTTTTTTTACTTGCTACGACCTTCATCTTATTAATTACTTCCAGAAAGATTTCCACCATTAAACCGTACACGTAAAATAAATATTATCTTTATTAGCAATATTTTATAAATTTAAAAATTGTAAGGAACTCACACTTTCGCTATTAAGTCTTCATTTTTGAATAAATATTAGCTTTAGTTATATAATTTTATTAGCTCACGCGTTTCAAATAACACTGGCCTACATTATCTGAGTAATTAGTGTCTCTATATGTTCTTCAAATATATGTCGTAAAATCTTTAATAAAACCAGCGTAATATAAAGATAGCGTAAGTAAATGAAAATTAAAAACATTTTCAAATTAATGAAATTTTATAAATCAAATTTATATAAATTTTAAATTTATATAAAATTTAAATTTATATAAAATTGAAAATTAAGAACATTTTCAAATTAAAGAAATTTAATAATTCAAATTTATCTAAAATTTGATTTTTGATTCAAAACATTGATAGCAATAATAACCTGTAAAACGTTTTTAATGTAAAGATATGCTTACAATTTGATTGTCCATTGAAGTATGAACATTGCTATTAAGGGCGAAATAGATTCTTATTACTTTGGGGGGATCTTTATAAAATATGCACATAAATAATATTACCATCAGCTGAATTCGACAAACATAATTAACCGCATTTTCGCAGAAGGTATTTGAAATCTTTGTCACGGTGACTGCTTACGATTCCCGGTGACTTTTTATTGCTCCTAATTGAATTTGGTTTTAGGGTGATTTCTTATCAAATTAAAGTTATGAACATTGAATGCAAAGATTTTAACAGACCCCAGCTTCTATGGTATATACAGTAATGAGGATGTCTTTTGGGGTTGGTTGGTCTTTTGGAGGGATGGTTTTTTTGTGTTTATCACATGTAAAGACAGTGCCTCCACATGAAGAGACAGCGCATATTGTGCTCGTAGTGGAAGAAGGCGTTATTATGCTATTCAGAGTTCAAATATCTACCTCATCTCAGCGTTAGGGGAGGAAATGCAGTGTTTGACAGAACCCTCCCGCCAATAGCAATAATTTGAGCTCTGAATAGCATAATAACGCCTTCTTCCACTACGAGTACAATATGCGCTGTCTCTTCATGTGGAGGCATTATCTATCACATGCGATAAACACAAAAAAACCATCCCTCCAAAAGACATCTCCATTGCTATATATATCATAGAAGCTGGGGACTGTTTATTTGAAACTTCGAATAGTTGATAAAACTATGCAAACACACTAAGTGACCCTGATCCAACCAAAGGCATGCGGTTAAATTGAATGAATGGAAAGCTGTGACAACATATACCGAATTATGATTGAAACTAAATAACTATTACGAGTTATGGCACACCCCATCCTATAGAAGATAATCCCGTCATGGGCAAGAGGTGACTCGATCCCGCGCCAGTACTCATAAGTTGATAAGAATCGATCTACATGCTTCAGCTTCCCATCCCCATTCCTGAGTTACCTCCCCCTTCTTGTGTACTGCCGTACAACCTGCCATCATTGAACGAAGCATTATTAACAGGAGAGATTGCGGCCAACTTCCTGGGGTACCCTCTGGTGAGATTTACAAGACCTTGTAAGAAAGATAAATTGAACACTAAAAATTTTATGAATAGAACAAAATGACTCCCATCGTTAATATCAAAATACTGCAATTAAAATCAAGCAAATTATAATTAATTTTTAATAGGTAGGGAAAACTTTCATCAACAGTAGAGTAATATCATTAGATTAATATGATACACGTCTTTTTTTTTTTTTACTTTTTCGTATATCCCCCAGGGGGCGCCTCGTGATTGAGAATGATATGCTCCCGGTATGGTGGGTGGATCTCGTCAACCTTAGTAAATACGTTATTAGAGGTCCATTGATGACGGGACATACTTCCTACGGGTAAGATTGTACCGTGGCCGAGGATGGCCGTTAGAACTCAACAACAGTTCCCGCTAGTGTTGTTGTTGAGGAGGTTCGGTCAATCAGTTTTATTTTTAATCCAAGTGCCTTTGTGGTGAGACAAAGAATCTGTCTGTGACTTCACTTTTTCGTATATGAAGTATACAAAGCGCTAGTATTTCAATCATCAAAAACTCAAGATTTTGATGAATTGGGGTGGATGGGGATTTCAAGCCCTCCACCACACCTGAATCTTTAAAAAACACATTTTTGGAACTATATCTGCATGTACATGATCTCTCAAAGATGCTTTGAACTAGACGAATTAAATTTGATTTCAGACGTAACACCTACTTTGAAGATTTCTATTAAACGTTGGATGAAATCTATTCAAAAGAATGTTATTCTTTCTGCAATTCAAATAAAAAATAATTTTATCATTGCAAAGCAAAAAGAGTATGATGTATAAAAATTCAGTACGAGGTTTTAGCATCTGAACCGTAGATCCGTAACAAATTTTAAATCAAATCTGAGTGAGAAATATTGACTGTCTGTCGGTTTGTGCTCTCCTGTGAATGTGAGCTTGGTAACTCAAAAAATTAATCAGAGATTCATATTGCGGCAGATACGTATTACCCTAGGACCGAACTCGCAACGTTCTTGCTTGCTTTCGAGTAACATACCCACTATACAATAGTAATTACTTCATCTGGCTTATGAAGCTTTCACTGCAGTATAAATAAGCGAATTTTGGTGTGCGGCCTTGCATCTATAATTACAGTTTTGTGTCAAATTTCGGTTTCAATTTTGTCAGTAAAAAGACATCAAAAATATAAATGCGATTTTTTGGTAACTGTGCATCAACCCCATACCAGAAATTAATCATTAAAATTAACTCTTTTGTCACTATTATTCACCAATAGCATGAGTTTATTTTAGTTATATTAACGCTCCATTTTAAAGTAAAACTAGAGAAATTTTAAAACGGACCTCGTAATTTTGAACCACGATCAAATGACGAGGACTACACCTGAGCTGGCACCTCCCTCTCAACACGACACCACACCAGCGGGAGGACATTTGGCCATGACAGATTTAACGTGCAACTGACCCCCTTACACGAAGATTCTTCGTAGGAATCGGGTCTCGAACTTGAAACCTTACGGCTCACGAGCCGAGATCTTACCACCGCGGTCCTTCCAATAGCATGAGAGTAATAATACAGAAGTACATGTTTTCAATTAATAGCATATGAACAATTGCAAAAAAAGCCGGCTCTCTGGCACAGAGGTAGTGCGTCTTCCTCGTGTTCTGGGGGTCCCTGGTTCAAATCTCGGTTCGGGCATGGTTGTTCTTCTGTGTGCTATCTGTGAGATGTGTGACTGTGTGCCCCTGTAAAAAGGGGCTGTGCAAGCAAATGTGCTGAGTGTGTAGCTAAGTTGTACTCTTGTCCTTGGTTGGGACTACTTCAAAAACCAGAGACGCTCCTTTCGGCTTAAATCTGCTGGGGGCTTGTCAATAGGCAAGTGCCATAAGTAACAACAACAATAACAAAAAAGTATTTGTTATCGTTACTATATTTGAAGCACACATTTTTGATTTCCGCGATTCGGAAAATAAAAGTCTGAACAATCGAAACTTTCTTGGCCATTCCCAACATTCACATTTCATTTAAGAAAGAAAAAACACTTATATTAGAAGATGCGAGAACAGTCCACTCATTGCTCATAAAAGGCAATAATTTCTTCTTTCTCAATAATTTATTATTAACCAAACTAAAGTTTAAGGACATATTTTCTCAGATACCGACTGTCTTTAATTTAAATATCTCCCTATGTCTTCATGGTAATATTTATTTACTCTTAAAAGCTAATTAAAACAAAATAGTTTCTATTTATAAAGTGAAGCAATATTCCATAAAGATTCGAAGTATTTCGAAATTCTAGATATTCTCCGATAGATTTTTTTTTCGTCTCCTTGAGACTTATTAAAAAGTATAAAATTCATATTTATAAGCCTTCCCTTCAAAATGTAAACACTCTCAACTTCTAAATCTCACTTTGATGTGGAAATTGAAAGCACTCTCGCTTCCAGTCTGTCATTAAACTTCAAACAATTCGAATATTCAATTTAAGACTTCTGATCTTGAAATAGCAGCAATCAACTAGTCGTGAATTTGATATTCTTTCTCCGATATGACATTCAGAATTAAATTCTGAAACTCATCTCTCTGTGGTTTCAATAAGTTGTTTACAAAACGACAGCGCGTGTGGATTCTATTGGATTTAACTTAGAGATTCCTCTCAAAGCAAACACGAAATATTTATTTGCAATATATTTTTAAAAAAATACCTATAAATAATTTTAAAAAAATTTATTTAAAAAAAATAATTTAACAATTAGATTTTTTTTGTCTTCGTACAATGTTTACATGTTGACTTTAATTCTAATACAAATAGGAAATTATTTAATTAGCTAATAGAAACTGAGCTATCGCAAGTTCTCAATCAAAATCAGGCAAACGTTAATTATTGAGAAATAATTGTTCTATTCCTTTTAAGCGCAGAACACAAAGTCTTGAAAAGAACTTTATTATCATGTCAGAACATGATGTTATTTTGGGAATGCGGTAGACAAAAATCCGTTGGCGAAAAATTGAAATTTTATAATCTTCACTAGCATCTTGAAAAATCTGCTTTTGATAACGCATTGCCATCGTTTTTACAAAAGCTCTGATTTAAAAAAAAAAATAAGTTAATGACTACCGCAAATAAAACCTTAAAAAATGTCATTTTGAGCATGTGATTATATGAAATGAAATAAACAGGAAATGCGATATTTTTTTAAACAATAAATGCGAGACGGAGGGGTTTTTTTTTTTTTTTGGATCTAAAGTGACTCATTCAATGAAACAATTAAAATGAATAAAAATATAATTTAACTCGCACGAGCACGTTGCGCTTGGACATTCAAGAAATGATGTTTTGACATGATACATTGAAATATGCATATCAGATTAGATTTTAATCTTTTTTTATAATTGTAATTGACATTAATATAAAATAGAGAGTTAGGTTTCAAATTTAGAACGCTTTTCTATTTAAATGTGTCTATTTAAATCTGTAAAATTGATCTATTTAAATCAGTATTTTTTTCTATTTAAATCTATAGAAGAAATCCTTATTTATGAGAGAACTATACACAAACTTTTATATTGAAAATATATTTAAGGAAGAAAATTATATTAAGATTTTGTCAAAGAAAAAATCAACAATTAGGGCTTATCTACTAACAGATTTCAAAGAAAAAGGCGCCAAATATTAAAAATAACTATCTCAAAAATGAATATTTGGGCCAGTGGAACAGCGCCAATAGTCAAGCTTTACAGGGACTGCGACCCTAATAAAAGTATCTAGTAAATTGATACCTAGAAAATCCTTTTTTAAAGAATTCCTAATTCAGTTGGAATTCTGGATATTTGTGTTTCCTGAAACGTAAAATGTCTGACTTTGTCAGGGAAAAATAAACTCCCGTTTTTTCCGTAATATCTTTTACATGGGAGAATTTCTACTGTTCTTTGCATATTTTCTTAAGTCTAAAACTCTGAATTATTAAATTAGAAAAAGACTGAAATTCCTTTCGTAAACAAGAAGTAATGCATAATTGATTAATGTAAAACATTTATGAACCTAAAAAAATACCAAAATAAATTCTATTTTTCTTTTCAATGTTCTTACTCGAAACGCATTTATATTCTTTTATTTTCTAAATGGTTATATTACATTTCATTTTAAAAATAAAATATTGACTTGAAAGATGCATTCTTTTTTTTTACGTCTTCTGGGTTTTCTTCTTGTACTAAAAAGGTTTTTTCCTCCTTTCTTTCTTTATTACTTCCAAAGATCAGAAAAAATTTCTTATGCAGACATGATTTATTTTGAATACTGCAAATCACTTCTAATGAATTAAAGTTTATTTTTTGTAAGTTACCAATCAACAGCTCCTTTCTCGGAAAATCTTCTGAACAGATCCTCTTTCTCGGAAATATCCCCCTTCTATTGATGAAATTGGAAAAAAAAGGATAAACATTGCTTTTATTATTTGTACAGTAACTAGCTTCGGTAACAAATACAGTAATTTGCATATTATTCAGAGAAATCAGTGATTAAATTTAAACGCAACATACTGAAAATTACAATTAGCAACATTTTATGTAATTTTCGCTTTTTTTAAAAAACTTTTACATGGACATCTTTAATTTCTATCTCAGAGAAGTTATTTCAAGTACCAGTTAGATTACGTAAAAATGAACCTATAATCTGCCTCAAGTTAGATCAAAAAATTATTTCTTTTTTGCTGCTGCAGAATGTGGATAGGATTCTAAAATTAAATTTTATATGCAAAGTATAATCATGAAGATTTTATTTTTAGCAATTTTTCGTAATTTGATAGTAAATTCTTATCCTTTTCAAAGAACCTAGAGCACAGAAGATAATTTATCTGACAAATTACTTATGATACCTTGTTTCGGGTAACATTAGTGATTAGTTATCTTATATCGGTTATAGTTTGACTTTCTCATATTAAAAATGAAAACATTGTAATTCTCTAAAGTTGAATTTAAGATTTTGATGAATTCCCATAATTCAGACCTCACTCATTTCAAAAAATATATATTTAGAAATATATCTATCTGTCTGTTGGTCTGTCCGTTCATGAAGACAATAACTCAAAAACGCACTGAGCTAGAAGAATGAAATTCCTTATACAAAAAAAGTATCAAAATTGTACATTCCTATCAATGTTTATTTATGCTGTTATGAAAATAAAAATAATTCAGTTAGAGCTTGAATGTACGGTCTCGCTTGTAGTGGGTATATGGTGTAACACAATGATCAGACCTCACTAACAAATAACGACATTTATTAACACGAAGATTAAGACAACAAATGCACAAGCAACACGCAGCAGAACTTAAACAAACAGTAATAATTGATAGTAAACAACAACAGCATACAAAGTGGCCACACATAACTCAACAGAGGGAGGGAATCTACGTAGCTATTCGCTAAGGGATATCCCCAAACATCTGCTATTCTCCACTGTCTCCTCGCTTTAGTCGCACCCAACTGCTAGTTCACATTTACACAACTACCTGCTCCATACACAATTCGATGTTGCTTCATTAATTGTTTCCAAAACCTGCGCACGTTACCAATTCTCAATCCACTAATTGCTTGAGAAACTCAACACTTGCACATTGCTAGAACTGACCTAACATTCGTCATTGACTCTATATATGACAATTATATACTCTATGCTACTCTCTTCGACTTGGACTGCCATTTTAAAGCTTTCGGAGTAGGGCAAAGAAAGTTCTCGAGCAATCAAGTATAACTCGCTTCCTGTTAGTTTTATCGCCAAAGCTTGTAAATTAAAGGTCATTTTTTCCTATAGCATTGTATTACTAAAAATAAGAAGTTTTGAAAGTTTTCATAACTCAATCTTTTTAGTTTACTGTTTTTTTAAATGTTTTTATTGTATACATTTTCTTGTCAGTCTGTTTGCTTATCTGTTAATTACAAACATTTCAATAGATTTTAAATTGACTTCCCAATAAGCTAAAGAATTTAAACTTTAAACAAAGCACAGAATTGAATGATAATGAAATTTTAACTATTCTCTTGTTTAGTTCAAATTTTGTCATCGCGTTCTGCTCGACTGAAAGTTAATTTAAAATTACTTCCAAAATTAGACACACAAACTAAAAAACAGAAAATATTTATTTAAATGAAAAAAATTGTTAATATAGTACGTTTTTAAAATGGACTAGAAAGTGTAAATAATTTCTCAAAGTCCCATACGTCATCCTGTAAATTTATGATCTCAGTTCAGAAATATATATCTGGCTTAACCTAGAATAATTTTTGATTATCTAAGTAAACATTTTTTTTCATATACATATGTTACAAAGTAATCCATGCATGTAAATTTGTTTTTTATCAATATTTCCTTGTTGGATTTGGTTTAAAATTTTAAAACTACTTATAATTTTAAATATTTTTTGGGAAAACTGACTATGCAAAGTTTTTTAAAATATGAAAATAATTTTGAAGCATTAAAATTATTTATGACATCTCTTTTCACTATATATTTTATTTTAAATAATCTAAATATATATATTTTTTTAATTTTAGGTTAGTGAGCATCTACCTCAATGGTGATATAGAATAAAACAAATGATCTAATATCATTTACTCAACAACAAAAATCCTAAAGCCAACATTTGAAGCTCTTAAAACAGATATCTCTATCTCAAGATGCCTAGCGTTCGCACAGAATCTGTCGTAGAGACTGACAATGTGGCAAAAGGTGCTAAAGCCAGTGATCACCCACGCGTTGTGATCCTTGGAGCCAGTGGCGTTGGAAAAACAGCCATTGTCCAGCAGTTCTTCTACGACAGATTTCCTGTAGACCATGTACCAACGGTTGAAGAGATGCACAGCTGCACTTACAACCTATCAGGTTCTACATTGGCTTTGGATGTCCTGGATACCAGCGGCTACTATGCCTTCCCTGCCATGAGAAGACTCGCCATCAAGACCGGAGATGCTTTCATTCTGGTATATGCCATCGATGACACAGAATCATTCCATTACGTATCCTCCCTAAGAGACATGATCTTAGAAATTCGCCAAAAGGGAGAAGATCCCGTTCCTATTGTGGTGGTCGGTAACAAGTGTGATCTGGAAGAGACCAGGGTGGTGCCCAAGGATATCACCGAGTCGGTCGTCACCATCGACTGGGAAAACGGATTCGTTGAAACTTCAGCGAAAGAAAACACAAATATTTTACTGATCTTCAAAACCGTCTTGGCTCAAGCTCATATCTGCTATGCCCTTGGAACGGCTATGGAACGCCGTAGGAAGTCCTTGCCGATTCAGCCAACCTACCCAAAGCTTAAAAGAGCTTTGGAACAAAAGCGCCATAGTTGCGTCATTCAATAAATTGGCTTCATTATCAAACTTTTGCCTTTTGAATGGATTTATTGTAATTTGACTGACGTTTTGAGGATTATGTTGATGTTTTTTTTCTTCTTTTCGAATTCACTTCTAAACTGATTTCAAGACACTTGAAGATTTTTTTTATCATTCTCTGTATTTGTTTCATCTCTTTTGTAGTATTCGTGAATTTTGATGATGGTCAGCCCAGCAAAAACTAAAAACAACCCTTCTGAAGCATATGCTGGAAAACACACATCCATTCCTTTCTTCTTTCTATTGCATGGTGTAGATGTAACATGTGGTCACTTTTACTTGGCATAAAATATTCAAGCAAACATGCTTTGATGTCAATGATAAACCAAAAATTAGGTATTAAATCGTCGTTACATGTCATTAGTTAGTAGGTGTGGTGATTTTTATTCTGGAACATTCAACTGTTTACAATGCTATTTATATGTCCAATTTATATATATGATGTGTGAATGTTTTGATACAATCTTTCGCGTAAGTAACTGAGCTTTTTTTCGGACTATGACTTGGTTTTATTTATAAATATTTGCATTGTGATGAATTTAATGTTATTGGACTAAAATTTTGAGAATGATGATTTTTTTTCCGAGTTCACTATTATACACTCTCGATTTAAAGACACTTAAAGCATTTTTACTTATTTCTATTTTCTTTTACTACATCCCTTTTACATAGTATATATGTACTATCTGATCACTTATAGTTAGAATTAGGCTCTAAAGAAAATATGCTTTGGTGCATGTAACGAACTAGAAGTTAGAATCGTGAATTAAATTGCCGTTAAGAGTCATTAGTTAATACATGTAACGATTTTTATTCTGAAGCTTTCAACCGTTTACAGTACTAATTTTATTCTAAAACCTTCAACTGTTTATAATATATACAAGCAGTTTATATATAACGTGTGTCAGTGAAGGTTTTGATACAACAATCTTTCACATAAATAACTGAGCTTTTTTTTTTCAGATAATATTTTTCCGGTAAAATATGCATAAAAATTTTGAAGAATTTTAACCATCGTAAGGAATTTTTCAGATTTCCTTAACATTTCTTAACTATTTGAAATAAAATTAATATTGTATCTAGAGTTCAAGAATAGAATTCTCGTCATGAATATAGAAAATTCTTACTACAAAAGCACGCATGTTCCCTATATAAATAAAACTCATTGTAATAGTGGCTCTAACCTCCACATGGTCTAGCATATTAAGTTGATCCATAAGTCAAGAATCCATACTAAGGTAGCATCATTTCTAGGAAATGATCCAAAAATGGAATTTAATTTATAACTGGACATGACTCATTTCCCACCTTTTGATTCAAAATGACCGAGTCGAATAATTGGTCAAGAAACCTCACTAATTGACGTTGTTTGCGCCCATTATTCTATAAATATAATAAGTGTTGCAAGTTTAGGTATTTCTGTCGCTTTTATTTATATTACTTTCTTACATTTATTTTTTAATTTACTTTCAGATGGGTTTTATTTGATTTTTTTTTCTTTATTTTTTACATATCCCATTATTCTAGAAAATTGAACCGATGTAAAAATATATTTATATATGTATATGAATTTCATTGCCTCTCTGTTTATTTAACATTTTATGTGTAATATCCCAACTAATATTATTTCTGCTACTCTCTGTTCACTAAGTGTTAATCCCTCAAATGAAAAGAAATTCTATGAAAAGGAACAGCTTTGATTTTAACATTTTCAAAGCTGGCTTGCTCTAAATCCACTCATCTAATTCCTTTCATATAATTCTATAAAACTTCACCCATTCTCATTCAATAATTTTTTAAAAAAATAGATATTTTCATATCTTTTGTTTCTATTCGCATTCATGCTAAATTAATTAAAAGGTTCCTACTGTCTAGGAATGGGATGCTACATGCTCTGATAATAATGATCAGAAACTCATAACAAAGTCTGTGGTATATGTACATGTTCTTTAGACTGTATATACTCAACTTCCATTAGTTAAAACACCCTGGAGCAAATAGCTCCAAACTATGGTGGTAGACCGCTCTTCTTGTTATAGTTCAGTTTAGCTATATTAATGTTTCCTTGTAAATCAACACCAGGACTATTTGGGGACGGACCTCGTAATTTTGAACAGCTGTCAGAAGACGAGGACGACACCTGAGCTCGCACCCTCTCTCCCCACCACATTACAACAGCGGAAGGAGTTTGGCCCAGATAACGCCAACAGATCAACTTACACAACAGTTCTTTGGTGGAACCGAGTCTCAAACCTGGGACCCTACGGCTCACGAACCGAGACCTTACCACCAGGCTACCGTGGTTCCCTCCTTTTCTTGGGAAACTGATCTACATTCTTGCTTGGACAGACGTACAGAGTCCAATCCTAATGCAATGAATAATTCCTCGTTAAAATAAGCGCCGATCTGCCACTTTTTAAATAATTCTAACTGTAAGTGTTGTCGTAGAATAGAATTAATAATTGTTTTCCTTTCCATGTTCATTAGATATGTCATGTCATAAGTGTCAGAACTACTAGTAGCCAAGCGTAGTTATCTGTGTTTAGATAAAGTGCTACTGAAATAATTCATTTCATGTCGTATTCTGCATGAGTTGATGGGTGGAGTAATGTCATAAAGTAATTAAGTTGTGTTTAAGTTTCTAACCAATGACAATTTTCTTTTATTACATTCCTACCTTAGATGCACCATCAAATATACCCCAAATAATTTTGCTATCAAATAATCTTAAATACAGAAACAAAGTATATTGTTTTTATCATGTCAGAACATGATGCTGTTTGGGGGATGAGGTTTTTGAAAAATTGAAATTTTATTATCTTCACTAGCATCTGAAAAAATCAGCTTTTAATAACGTATTGCCATTGCATTTACAAAAGCTCTGATTAAAAAAATAATTTAATGACTAGAGTAAATAAAACCCAGAAAAATGTTATTTTGAATACGTGATTATGTGAAAGGAAATAAATAAAAAATGGGATATTTTTTTAAACAATAAATGCGAGACAAAGTTTTTTGGATCGTTTGCAATACTAAAGTGGTTCATTCAATGAAACGATTAAAATAAATAAAAATATAATTTAACTTGCACGAGCACGTGATGCTTGGCCGTTCAAGAAATGATGTTCTGACATGATACATTGAAATATATGCATAGCAGATTTCATTTTAATCTTTTTTTTAATGCAACAATATAATAGGTTGACCTTAAGTATGCTAGCCCATAGAAATTATGATATACGCATTTGGAGAATGAAACAAATGAATTTCGAGTTACCTATATCCATTCTTTATTGTATAAATTTTGCAATGAAGTTGATTTTACTCAATATTCAAAAGGCCAAAAAAATGCTTTGGCATACAAGATTATACTACATATTTGCTCTTTTACACTGAGATAACTTATTGTTTATGTTTAAATAAATCATTAATTAAAACATAAAGCATCACACAGTTATATAAGACTCTTTTTCATTGTATGAATTTTTTCCTGCAATATTTATTCTTTTTCAATTCCATTTTGAGGCAGAGGCGGCTCGGGCTCTATTTATTGCAGGGGACTGCTGTAACTTATATTACACCTGGTATGGATGGCTTTCGATTTCATTATTTAATTTTTACTTTTTTTATTTTATTTGAATAATTTAATTATCAAATAAAAAGAAAAACAATTAGGTTTCTGATTTATTGCAGGCAAATTTTCTCGGGAAAAAATGTATTGCTTATACAATGTTTTAATTAATTTTAATTAAAAATTAGACTTTGAAATATATTTTTTAATTATATTCCCGCTTTTTAGTTTTATTTATTTAAAAAAATTGCAATTGCGGTTGAACAGTGAAAAATAAATTTAAGTGTATGATAAAATACAATTATATGCATGTAGATTTATTATTCCCGTGTTCACTTATGAGAAAAATTTTGCAGAATAGTAGTTTTTAATTAATATCCAATTTCTATAATATCATGCTAAAGAAATGAATTATCTTTATTAAATTGTTTTGAATAATTTATGTATAGCAGTCGAAAATCGGTACTCCATTTAAAAAAGAAGGGGGAGGGAGTTCTGCTTTACGAAGAAAGGCATAACCTTTTCACCAGAACATAGAACATTCTAAAATGAAAAATATTAAATAATTGATATATATAAAGATTACGTGAAAAATTTTAAAAAGTGATTTTATTTATATATTGTACTCTAACTCGTCCTGAAGGCACTAGGAAAAATCTGAATGACCGGGAATTATCGTTGAGTCCAAAATGCCATCACCGGTCACGCTGCAACTCTTCCAGTGGGAAGAACATCCCATCATCGATAAACGGTTTCCGACCCTCACAATTTCTGTATCTATACAAGTGGCGAGAACCAACCACCATACCAGAGGTTCACTTCCTCATTTCTGAGATGCGAACCCCCCCCCCCGTAGGAATATTTATATACTGTAAAATTCTGGGATGCATCTGCTCCTGCAATGCCTATACCCGGGCCACCCCTGTTTTCACTTTGTATTTAATAAGTGTGGTCAGGTGCAATATTAAACAAATGCTGGTTTCTCATAATCTGCAAACTTTGCAACTGTCATCATAAGAAAAGTTATGTTTCGTCCAACTTTCATGCGCAGCTCAAATGTAGTATTCTATGAAAAATGTATCGTTCTTGTCCGTTTTCAACATAAACTAGTCTAGTGTATTGTTTGACGTCATTGTAGTCTCAGTTTACTGTCTTGAGTAGTGTGACTAAATTTCATGTTGTAAATTTTAGTTTGTTTTATAACAATCGTGTAGTGTTTTAATAAAAAAAATTATGATTTTTAAAAAAGTTGTTGTTGTTTTTGTTCGATTTCATGTTTACTATCACCCATTCAATTTGTCAGTAGATAGCATATTCACTCTAAGGGAATATATGTTATAAATTTTTCACGATTTTCCCACTAAAGCAGTCATATGGATTTAATAATTTAAAGTTAAAGAATCCATAAGCCTCTTGGTATATTTTTATCCATTCCAGTGCGACTTCATCCACTTTGCCAAATTTTAGTCATTTAAATTGTTTTCGATCTCCTCCTATACCTTAAAAAAATGAGCAAATGAATTTCCGAAAACTGATGATATTACAATAATTGAAATTTTATACTTTATTGTGACTTCTTTATTTTTTCATTTCATTTTGTGAGTTTTTTTTAAGCTGAATTCTTCTTCCACTTGAAATGATTCTCATATAGAGACTATATTTATTACAGATAATTTAATATTAAACTGAATTTATAATGGAAATCAAGCTTCAGGTTTGAAAAGGAATTCTTAGAATAGAAACTAATAACAACAAATGATACCGGTAAGTATTTATTATTTTTTTTTTCCAAAAAATCTTTCGGTATTCCGAAGGAGATATTTTATTTCGCTACAAATTGATAGAAGTTTTTTTTTTATTTATATCCTTTCTTAGGAAGAAATCAAAAGGTCCCTTTTTGACTACGATAACATTCAGTTTTTATCGGAAAAAAATTTCAGAAAAAGTTTTTGCCCTGAAAATTCAAGACTCTTGGAAAAAACTCCATATATAAAGATTTTCGATATATGAAGGATGAATTATATAAATTAACGCGTTATGCAACTTTCAAATTTGTGTGGAACATTATGGATGTTTTTCAAAATATTCTTCTTTAAATAAAATGGGCTTGGTCAATCAATTAAATAAATTAAAATCTTTCTTAATTTAAAAAATGTTGTTGTATTACCAATCATTTCGATTTTAAATTCGAGTTCTGTTGAGACCGTTATTTATAAACGGCCTTAAAGAATTTTTAGCAACGTAGTTTCGTTTCAACCAAAGATGCGTTTTTTTTTAAAAGATAACATAGATATTTGTTTGAAATTTTCGTAAAGTACTCGCTTCTCTGAAGGTGGAATCACAAAAGCTTTCGCTTGAATTCCAAAATAATCAAAAATATTTAGTAATTTACATTTTGTAATTGAGTAACCAACAACTGACATAAACCAACAACATATATTGTACAATATTGAGAATTAATAAACAATATTTGTAATATGAAAGTATCCTGGCATAAGTTTTCGTTAACCGGGCGTAAGCGAAATATCGCCAAATAATATAGAATTTGGCGGAATACTATATTATTTGGCGATATTTCGCTTGAAAATCACTGTAAGAAGTTTGGCGAAATTCTACATTATTTGTCGATTTTCCGCTGGCTCCCGGCTAACAGAAAAGTACCAGCGTTTAATTACATTTATTTATATTAATTTACATTTTACTTTTACCTTAAAATTCAATTTTATAAACGCAGTGGAATCTTAATTTTTTTACTAATACTTCGTTTGTAAGAAACACTACGGTTATGTAGAGACGGTCTTCGTTATTTTGAACCTCAATCAAATGGCGAGAGCGACGACTAGACATTCTTTTTCTTCGAATATGAATGTTTTCTTACATAACTTTCTTAACTAACTTTCTTTCTTAACTGTTAATCAATGAAATGCATTTAATTCAATACCATGTGAATAAATGAATGTACGACTGCCATAAGAAATATGCTTCAGCCATTATCATAATCTCGAAAATATATAATTATCATCTAAAATTGCGCAAGAAGGAAAATCAAAATTCCGGCATTCATTGTCTACAAAAAAAATATATTCGGTTGCATTCCCAGTCAAAAAAAATCCTAATAGCAAACAATATCAATCCATACTTAAATAGGTCGTATTACAAGAATTTCGCTTTCAGACAGTTAATATTGCGCAAAATGAAATGGCCGCGAAAATTATGCTGGTAGTATAGAATGTCCTCCCCAGTATTCAATGTCACATGAGAATCTGAGTGGCTCTGTAAATTGATAGCATTAAAGCATAAGTAAAACAACAGCCTAATAAATAAGACTTTTGAAGTTTCATAAGGAGTATATGATTATTTTCAATACAAAAAGAAAATAATTAATGGTTAAAAATATTTGAATCATATTTTTCTTTCTCAATACCTTTGAAAGAACTGGAAATTATTTTATTCCTAAAGAATGCTGTAAAATAAGATGGGAAGGGTTTAAAATCTTTGCGAAAATGCAAATTTCTTCGAAGATTGTTAATAAACGGCACTTTCCATGAACAAGAGCGCTGATTTTAAGCAGAATGAGCATTCTTTTTTTTCTTTTTTTTTGAAATAGTGCCAACTAGGGCAAAGAGTACAACTTGGCTACACATTTATCATATTTGCCAGCAAAGCCCTTTTTACAGGGGGAATGGTTATACATTCACACATCTTACAGAAGAACAACCATACTCTAACAGGGACTCGAACCCGAAACACAAAGATAACGAGGAAGACACGCTACCTTTATGCCAGGACGCCGGCGAAACAAAGTGTTTTACTTTTTAATAAATATTTCGAAATAACATACCGGCGTTTATAAATAGAATAAAAATATCAACATTTATGAATATAATAAGAGTGTCATCACAAAATGTCTACTTGCTGGAAAACAGAAATTCGAACAAAAAAGACTTATTCTCTTTTACTGTCCTTTTTATCATGTCAGAACATGAGGTTTGTAGCATTAACAAAATTCCGTAGGCGAAAAATAAAAAATTTATTATCTGCCCGAGAATCTCAAAAAACAGCTTTTAATAACGCATTGTCGTTGCATTAACAGAAGCTCTGATTTTTTTAAAAAAATAAGTCAATGACTGCAGCAAATAAAATCTAGGAAAATGCCATTTTGAGCACGCGATTATATGGAATGAAATAAATAGGAAATGAAATATTTTCATAAACAATAAATGCAACGCAAAGTTTTTTGGATCTTTTGCAATGCTAAAGTGACTCATTCAAACAAACAGTTAAAATGAATAAAAATATAATTTAACTCTCACGAGCACATGGTGCTTGGCCGTTCAAGAAAGAATGTTCTGACATGATACATTGAAATATGCATAGCAGATTTCATATTAATATCTATTCTTTGCCTAATCGTCCATTTTTTCAAGATATGCATTTATTTATTTATTTATTGTATATATATATCTATATCTCTATCTATATAGAGAGAGAGAGGAGGGAGGGAGAGAAACTGAAAAGTAGCAAAAAAGTTGAAATGAACTTGAATTGAACTTGAAAAGTTGAAATGAACTTGAATGAAAATGAACTTGAAATACACGCTGTAAGACCATGACAATGGTTTTGTTCCTGCTGATAACAATCTGCAAAAAAAAAGGAAATATAAAAGCATTATCTTGCAGTTGAGGATTTATCCTAATAATACTGACGAATAGAAATGGTATTTAAATAAAAAAAACAATATTTCTACTAATATTAATGGAGAATGTGAGTATGTGCATATTTTGACGCTTGTCAAACCAAGTCTTTTAATCTAAAACTACAAATTTGGCCTATATACACTTTAAAAAATAAGAATGCCAAATTCGGAACAATTTTTTTTAATCAGAATTTTATATAATTCAAAATTAAACGAGATTTTGACATCTTTTCACAATAACTTCAGAAGAATTTACAATATATCAATTATTTTTTAATCTAATATCTACGACGCCAAAGCTTTCAATAACTAATTCTAAGTGTAATCGTGTGCTGTTCTAAATCTATTATTTGGCTCACAGGTTTTAATTATCTATGATCTAATATCAAATTTCTAATTCTAAATAATCATTATGTATAATCAAGTATGTCATTAAACACAAAATGGCATTTATTAATGCACATGAAAACACACACTAATAGAAAGATATTCACAGTTATATATCTAATTACACGTTACAGTTCTGAATAGCTAAGAAGAAGAAAAAACGAAAAAAAAAAAAAAAAAAAAACTCTAGAAAAACAGCACATGCGCCGTTTCCTTGGCAACTACAGTTGGAATTGGCACAAAGCTTTCCTAAAACAGAACAATACCATTTAAAATTCAAAAAAACTATCATTCAAAAATGCCAATTTGTTACTGCAAAATTCTTTAGTTTAGATTCAATTAATTTTCAAAGGAATTTTTATATACATTTTGCAATAAGGCTTTTATTGTTGTGAATAAAAATCCTAATCGTTTTCATTGTTGCTACTAATCTTTCATTCAAGTTTTTTTCTTCCATTGTTGACGATTAGGTTTTGGAGATAGGTTTCTGTTTAAAGCGTGCTTTTAAAATAATTTGAATAATGACGGAATTAGATCTAAAGTTTTACTTCAAAACTAAGCGATAATGAATTTTTTTTTAACTCGCGCGTTCTGAGTTTTTTATATTATTTTACTTTTGGTTTGTCATTTATATTTCTAACTGAAGCATATTGTTGTTTTTTAATTGGAATACAGAAATTGTGTTCTGGGAAAATGTAATACAAAAGAAATATTGTTTAGTTAAAGGTAAATATTTCTGAAATTCTTCCTTGGTTAATTCATTCAATGCTTAATATCCTAAGTAAAATAAAACACTAAGAATTATTATTACAATACTATCCAATATTGTTAATTTAGCATTACTTTGTGAAAATAATATACAATATCTTCGTATTATTATGAATGAATGATATTGCAAAATATAATTTTTATGATTAAAGGAAATATGTTGATAAATTTTGTCTAATAGATTATGCTTAGTAATTAATCATGCCTCGTTAATGCAGATAAGTAATAATGAAGAAATCCGATTTCTAATCACGCCACTGTTAGCAGGTGAAAGAGGACTAAAGTGAAAGTATGACAACGTCAAAAACACTCCACCTTGTCAAAACAAAAGGCAACCTTTTCGCTCAGTGAAAAATACAGCTGCGTAAAGCAGTTTAAACGATGACAGTTGACGCCGATAATCCTGTACATTAGAGCCGGTTCTTTTTTTTCCCCTTCCCATATGCATGGAATTAGCTACTGAAGATATTAAATTTTATATGATAGACTTACATACGAATATCACAAATTCTTTCGCTTAATTACAATACTTTCTACTCACCTAAATTTTAAATAACTAGTTCCCTTAGAATATCGTAATCGATTTTTTTTGCTCACTTCCTGATTGGCTTAAAGTTTTGAAATTTTATGCATCTACGTAGTGTCGATGTTCAGAACTTCATTATCATTTTATTCAATTTAAATTTTGCTTTCCTTATAAATAGAGCCTTTTGGTTGTTTAAATGAGATTTCAAGATTCTTTGATAATTGTGATAGTATATTCTAAATTAGAAACTAAATATAATTAAAATAAAATGAAATCCGTATTTTAATACTCTAATCGAAATCTATTTTGAAATTCTTTTTCCATAAATCTTTGATTTTTATACCATTTTGTAAGCCTACATCCTAATCGAATGAAGATTGTATTTTCTGAATTGTTATTCGCATTTTAAGATAAATGTATACTACAATTTTAAAAAATTCTAGCTATCTAAAAATAATTAATAAACTGGAAATGAAACCAAATCTATTTTATTAATTTCAATATTTTTCATCATATCTGGTAAAACTAAGCCAAAATGAGAAAACTTTATTTAAATGTTCAAAGAAGTCATTAATAAATTTAAATATTTTAAATTGCATTTTTACACAGTTTTTTAAAAATTATAATATGCAATCACAATGTTACATAGCATCCATTATGTTCTAAAATATCCTTTTTAAATGTTGCAAAGTTGTACATTTAATTTTATATTTTCTATACCCTATTGGTAAAAGCTCTAACTCGTGCATATCAGTCACTTTAAAAACAATAAATAATTTTGGAGAAAACTTGACATCAAAATTTATCATTTATTTATTAGAATTTTTAGAGAAGATAACAGCTACATTTCAAGTTAATAAAGTTTTTTATTAACTGTTATTAAAATAGAGCTAATTTAAAATCAATTCATTGGTAGCTAATTATAAAAAAAGACTAAACGCATTATCTTGAGAAAATAGTTCCACAGTTTTTAATTCTTCGAAGAAAAGAAAAGTTGAATGTGATTCAAATTTTGAAATCATCTAAAGCAGCGCTATTATTCAAAATGATAACATTTTAAGTTTGAGATATTTTTACAGCTCAAATTAATGTAAAAATAGAATACACATTCCAGATCTCTTTATTTTTCCAAACTTTAAATATCAAGAAGCAAGGCATATGTTAATTAACAGACGTTAAATCACGAATCTTAAAAATAGTTTCTGAAAAAAAAAATACCTGACATAAATGAAATTTAGTTTTTAAACGAAATCTTAAATAATATGAATTACATTCTTTTAAATGTATATTTTTTATAACATAAAAAATGTTTCTTCGAGCGTAACATTTTATTTATAAAATAAGTATTTCTTAATGTCTCAGATAAGGGGAAAAAATGAAATTTTCAATACAGAACTGAAAAGTATTTTAAATTTTATTTTGAAATTCGTAAATTCAATTCTTATTTTCTCTTATAAAGTTATATACATTATGTAATTAAAACTTTAATACAAGTTAGTATTAAGATTTTACTTAAATATTATATACATACTTTGAACAAAGTAAAAGAAAAAGAAAAGGCGAATAAAAATTAAAGTTACAAAAAAAAAGTACTAATCACTAGTTGATTATAAATTATTCGAATTTTTTTTTAACTGCAATAGATTTACATGACTTTCTTATCCAAACTCTAACTTCTTTTGACTCAATATATGGTTTAGCAGAAACTAGTTTTTAAGAGCTACTGCTAGCATACATCCTTGTTTTCAAACTAAAAAATGTTTTGCAAACTTGAATGTTCTATTTATCCTAAATATCTTTCAATTACTAATTAGAAGTGTGTTGCTATTCTATGAAGATTATCCTCTAATTTTTGGAATATTTCTTTAGGAATCATTCGACATTTTTTTTAAAAAAATGTATTCATTATTCCTTCTATTCTAAAAATGTATTCTATTACCTTCTATTCTTCTGCTTCTGTTATTATTAACATTATGATTTAAAAATGTTTGACTAACAATCTTTTTACAACACAAGGACTAGTATTGCAAAAGTTAAGTCTAACGTACACTAATTTAAAGTATGTACAAGGCCTAAAACAGCACTAAGGTAATAGAGAGGTATACAAAAATCAATGAATAAAATATGCCGAATGTGACAAGAAATTAAATACTATGCTTGAAACTAATGACGCGAATAAATAAGGTAACGATTGTATGGTTATGTTCAATCAGCACCTTTCTCAATAATCGAATGCAGAGCACATCCTGTAGCATAATATTGTACAACATCGTGCGATATTATATGATATTAAACAATATTCCACAATATTGTACAATATTGCGAATATTCATCAATATTGTAGAATATTTGTCTACTAAGGAAATATTTTAATCTTAAGAAGAATATTTAGAGCATTCACATAAAATATTTTGGATAGAATGGCTTATACCACATATTGGGGAAGGATCTGAAGGAAATCGATGTTTTTAAGTGAAAATGTTTGCCCAAAAAGAAATGTTTTGTTGTACAACATTGTGCGATATTATATGATATAGATTTTGTTAACAGTATGTTTAAAGATTTTGTTAACAGTTGAGACAATCAATCTTAAATCGAGCAACAGTTGTTTAATGAAGTGAAATTGATTATTTAATATGTATGCTTCCATATCAGCACATATTTTTGTTTTAGCACACTCTCTATGTCCTAAAAGGAACAAATGTTTCAATATTAGCGTTAATTGCTTTTGCTGCAACTTCGGCTGCCAAAATGTCCCGGATTGCGAAAGAATAAAATTTCAAAATTACTGTCTAGAAGTTTAAAATAAAATCATATTGTGCTAAGAATCACAAGATGGTTATGTTAGGATGTATTTAAAATTGCTTCAATCGAAATTTTAAAACTTTCATCCACCTTTTTTTTTTCTGCAATAGCCATTTCTTTAAAAGCTGCATAATGTAAAAATTGCAAAAATTATCTGCAGTCAAAACTGAGAAATGTTTGTATAGCTTCCTAGAAATGCCATCGTGATTAAAAACAACAGCTGAATCAATAATGGTCTTCGAGATCAGAACTGTCATTAAAAGACTGTATTTTTCAACACTCGCAGGTAAACAACATAGTCGATGTCTTCGGCAATTCATTAACCCTTTACCGCATATGGTATTGAATTTTTGATTCAATTTTATTTCCAAATTAAGTATTATAAAATAATTCAGACTATTTTAATCCATCAAATATATATTTAGCAATAATAAAACGCAAAAAAATGTCAATGATTTTATGACCTTTCGAAATAACCTCAACTTTGTGCAAGTGGGTGAAAAAGCAGGATTGAAGTGCGAGTGATTTAGTTTCATAAAACGATACCAGAGTAAAACGTAAGTACTTTTTGAAAAAAAAAAAAGTATTTTCATGTAGTCGATATACTCATCTTTCTCGACGTATAATAATTTTTCTGTCAACACTTTATTAATTCACGTAAAGAATTTTTAAATCACCCAATATGAAAATACTTCTTCTTGTTTAAGGGAGAATTTCGCCATCTTTAGGTAAAATCTCTAAGTCCTCATGCCAATATTCTTTAAAATATAATGTATTCTATAGTAAAAAAAGAGAATAATTTAAACCCTTTTTTCAAAGAACTGGTCATAAATAAAATTCACTACTCTTCATATGAAGGATCAGATGGAATTTGTTTTATTTCAAAATAATATTTGAGGAAAAACTCCTCGCGTCATAACTATTAATGTGGTTCTTTTGTAATGACATAAAAGTTTTGGTACTTACGCACTAGACCGTCGATCCTTATCGCCAAATTTGAAGGCATCGCCAATGAGTTGCTAAACATCCAATAATGGCAAAAAACCGCCATTATTTAAAAAATTGTTCAAACCTTAACTGTCGTCCGCCATTTTGTTGGTTTCGTTGGCGTCGATGGTTTATCGCCAAATTTGAATCCGTCGCCAATGAATTACTGAACCGTTGGAGTCGACGGTCTAATACGAAAGTTCAAAACTTTGATTAGAACAAGAGAAGTTAAAAAGAAAAAGCTTATGAGAGACGCAGTTCTTGCTGGTGCTCAGTACCCTGCTGCTAAAGGGCAGAATTTTCTAACTCAGTTGGGGTAACGTAATACAGATTAGAAATTTTTAATTTTCTTTATTTTGTATTATTTTAATTTGAAAGTGCACCAAAATGAGTCCGAAAAATCGATTAATCAACAATGTTTAGTTTTAAGTGCATCCAATATTATTAAAATAAATAGAATCCTTTAAAATAATCGGCCGAAAACATGTTAAGCGTAACCTCATCTGCGCGGAGAAAAAACAATCTGAATTCTTTACTTATTAGGCGGTGGGGAACTAAAGATTTTTGGCTAGAAAATTAGTTGTTAATGAATTAATATTTGAGAAAGCTGTATAACACCAAATGTCATTCACTAAAAGTTTTAAAAAATTTACTTGAACTTGAGTGGATGTATAAAAGGTATTTTATTAACAATTCAAATTTTAATAAAATTTTATATATATATATATATATATATATATATATATATATATATATATATAGGGAAAGTGTGAGTAAATAGTAAGAATTGAAAAATATTCTTTATAACTTTCACAAAGATATAAAGCATCAATGTGTTAACAGGTAAGGTTGCAAATAATACTACTTTGCTTCTTAATAATTTTTACAGAATATCGGAAATAGATTTAAAAATGTAGGATTCAAATCTCCAACCAATCGCAAAGTTGAGGCTTCTACGAAGTACAAATAGCAATACTCTTATGTAGCAAGAGATAATTTATTTTCCTTTCAAAGGTGCAATAAGTGAATATTAACAAACATAATTTTTTAATGTCCTATTAACTCATCTTTGGTCTAGATGAAGACTTTCAGCAAACTCCTCCAGCAAAATAAGTCACTTCTTAAAATGTAATTAAGAATCTAATAAATGAGTTCAAAGAATGTTCTTCATATTATATATATATATAATGTGTTTATTCTTCTAAAGGGCATTCTGAAATGAAAGCAAGATTTCAATTTGCTACCATTCATGCAGTAAAGTGTTCTAATGTGTAATGATTCATTTTTACCAACCTTAAAGTGTCAGTTATTAAATGTTTTTTTAATAAAATATTTTTACTGCAGAAATGGTGACAACTTCAAATCTTACATGAAATTTGGTATGTGTATGTGCATGTATATTCCATGTTACAATTTTGTGTTCGGGTTACAAATTTTATTTCTTGATTTTCATTAAATTCTAAAATAATTTATATTTCAAGACTATCCTTCCCATACCAAGTATTTTGAAAATTAGAGAAATCCTTATCATTAATTTAATTTATAAAGAATTCTAAAAATAAGTTTGCAAAATTTATTTATTTTGAGAACTATGAAACAATAAAAGTACAACAAAATATATGCAGTTTATACATTTTTATTTTTAAGCAATGATTATTCACAAAACCAAAGAAACGATGGCAGTTAACACACATTCTAGCAAAAGATATCTTAAGTGTAAAACTAATAAGATATTTGCAAACAAAATTTTCTATCATCAATAAAATAGAAAATATGGCTGAAAGAAAAATGAAGGAACATAAGCTATACTCAAGTGATTTGCTACAGTGCATTAATATTACAAACAAGAGGATTTCTTTATAATAAATATATCTGTTCATATACTTTTATTTACATAAATATTTTATTTTATGTACAAAGGATAGATATATTTTGATACTATGCAGATCATACATGATTAAGTTTGAAGAGATTCTGAATGAATATATATTACATTGATTAAAAATGCACTAATTTCATAATTTTTTATGTTATATATAAAGCAATTTCAAATAAGATTTAATATTAAGTACCTGAAATATATTAAATGTAAACTTTTTCACTAAACATTGAATATCACTAGATTTTGAAAGCTTCAAACTAGCTAAAGGTATATTTTTTTTAATCTCATCGGTAATTAGTTACAGAAGGACAACAAAATACAAACTTTGAAAATAGCCAACAACATAACAAAGTAAAAAGCCAAATTCAATATCCATCTGAAAATGAACACCAAAACATCATCCCTAAAAAAATTAAAGAATTATTTTTAAAGAAATTCCTGTACAGATTTATTTTATCTCACTGCAAATCTAGATTTTTTAAAACATCTAACTTTGCAAACAAAATAGGTCATATACTTTGGCTTTCCTTTACACATTAAAAAAAAGAATAGAAAATTTTCAAAATATAAAAAATAAATATATAAATCTCAGAGCATATCATAAAGAAATATAGTAACTTAAATGTTATTACGTAATACAAAAAAAAAAATCTGAGACACAGGAAATTCTAAGAATAAAATAATTTATATTCAATAACAAATATTTTTTTATATCTCCCTGAATTTAAAAGGCAATATACCTGGGAAAAGATAAACAAGTTGTTTAAGTCAGTAAAGCTATTAAAATCATATTTTTTTTAAAAAAAATGAACTGTCAAAAGATAATGCAACTACAACATTCTGATTTATTCCCCCCCCCCCCCAAAAAAGTATACATCACAAGGTTCAATTTATTATGCTAAGAAACATTTTTTTTACATATGAATATGGGGAATATGTAAGCCAATAATGATTATGCAGTCAAAAGATACAATCCACAATATTATTTGTAAATATTCTGCAAAAAAGAATATGAACAAAAAAAATATCTATAAAATGTCACAACAGCAAGTACTTAATCACAGATTCAACAAGGGCAATGATTTAATATTTAATTTTATACCAATTAAAATTTTAATAACTTACATAAATAAATAAGAATTAAACTGAATTTTCCACTACTTAAATCTATACAAAAGTATTACAAATGTAAAAAAAGGAATATGTTTTGTAATATATTTTTACATAACACATTTGTTTATATATTTTCTTAAAAAAATGGCATTTATCCTCAAAAACCAGTATCTAGAGTAGATAAATAAAAATGGCAGTTTAAAAAAAATTACAATGAAACTTCTTCTACCTCATGACAAAAGCTGCAGATACTTTAAGATGTATCAAACCAAACAATATAAAATCATCAAATTAAAATTTGAATATTAGGCACATAACATTCAAATATATTACAATAAGTAAGTACATCGCATTATCTACATAAAATAAACAATCCAAAAACAATTGCAATAGTGTCTGTGACCAACTTAGCCGCTTCACTGAATTCAGCATTGTAAGCAAAATTCTAAACAATAATCACATAAAAGCTTTCAAATAACTATTAGAAAGGCATATCCATATTTCTAGCTTCCACAATGTACTCGTTAGACAGCATTAAATATTCATAGTTGCATTTACAGCTGCAGAAACCTATAAAAAATAAGAAATAATACTTAAGTGTTGTGTATGAAACATACAAATTTTTAAATATCTAAACATAGAAAATCAGAACGTATTTTTTAAATGGAGTTTGTCAAAATAGTAATTGAAAAAGATAATGAATTGTTTAAGTATATAACAATACCATGAATTTCAGATAAATATCTCATTAAAAAAATGGAATCAATACCAAAAGAAAGTAGATCACATTTCTTCAGCATTCAGCTCATTATAATTATGATGTAACTTTAAAAATATTATTATTTTGTAATAATATGAATATTCAGAAATTAATAAGATTTTGGATAAGAGTTTATTTTGGTACAAATACAAATAAAATGCACTGCCTTTAGAGACCAGTTTGTTTACATAGATTATTGACATTTTAGGCAATTGATTTTTAAAAAAATGGAGGGGAGTCCCCAATTTGCATGTGTGGTGAATGCTCTATATAAACCAGCCAACATCCCTCGGACGGAAGTGCACTTTTGGCCCAACGGATTTGGTACTGGACTACTAACCATAAGATTGGGAGTTCGGGCCAAGTGCAATCCGCTACACCCTACACTTGCTACTGGATAAGCTTATTCGATACTTAATTTTGTCATTCTATTCAAATTGCTGCATGTTCAGCTTGAAAACTATGCATAATGCAAAATAAAAACAAAGTAAAAATACTACATCAGAGTTATTGTCTAAATAAACAATATTTATTTCAAATTTGATATTGGCAATAACACAGAATTGAATATTTTGATAGATAAGTATAAACACCATCACATTTTGAAAAACAAGTTAATTTTTTTTAAAAAATGAAAGATAAAAAACAAATGAAAATTAAAGAAATACCACCAAAAAGATACTTTTTTGAATTTTAAAATAATGGGAAAACTATTGAGACCATTAATTTTCTTAGATAAGTTATATTGATTTGCCATTTGAGAATAGTTAAGTCAATTTTCCAACTCAATTAATTTCTTTCTATTTCTTGATTTTATTGCATTTTCTAAGCACTAACTAAATATAACTTTTCAGAATACCTTTTCCAGAACATTTCTAGTAATATTTTGCAACTTCAATGATTTGTGAAATATTGAATTAAGTGCAACTATAAAATGTTAAGTAAAAATAAAAATTACAGCAGTCTGAAAATTTATTGACACATGACAGTTGTTATTCAATAATTAAAAGAATTATGTTGGAGCCACTTTCATTAGCATTTTATATAGAAATTTTAAAATTAAATTTATAGATAATCCTATCAAAATTTATACTAATTTTAAAATAAGGAATATTTCAACACAATTTATATTTTAAAATATTTTATAAAAAGTTATAGAATAAACTTATTTATAAGAAAATTAATTTGACTAAAGTATTAAAAACTATATACATATACCTATTATTTTTATTGAAATTCATCATCTGAACTAAGAAGAAGAATCTTTTCTCCATATTGCAAAGGAACGGGAGTAGCTTGTGCATTGTTTGTGTTGCTGCTCATCTGCCTATCATTAGAGTTAGGTTCACTTCCTCCATTAGCTGTGGCATCCCCACTCATTCCTGGCAATGGAGGTGGAGGTGCAGTGTACTGAGTATACTGCTGATATTGAGGATGAAAATTGTGAATAGCATCATTCATTATATCTTTAGGATTTATGGTTTCCTAGAAGAAAAAACTAAAAGGTTAGCTATAGAAATAGCTTATAGAGAAATTTATTTACATAGCTGATAAATTTTACCCTCTTGTCATCAATAAATAATTATGTGATGCTGTATAGTATAAAACTGGTATAAGGTTAAATGCAGTATATGCAATTCTTTATGTAAACATAATATTAAAAAAATTCTAAAAAATAGTAATTTTATGGAGGAATTCAATAGAAAAATAGTATTTCATTAATAATAAAAACATAATACTACTATTCTCATTTTTTTAAAGCTGTAATAAAAAGAAAGATCGTGTTTTAATTTATATTTAAAAAGCAGGATATGATGAAAAAAAAGTATCATAAAATAGATTAATGGTAATGAAAATTATTTTAAAAAACTAGTGGTATAGATGTAATTTAAATAGTACAAGAAGGCTCTAACTTGTATGGCATTATTTGAATATTTAAAAAGAAAAGAAGGATAGAGTGAATAACAAATTATTCCACAGTAAATATTTAATTACTTTAAAATGTAAATTTTATTTTAATGTCAAAATTGTAAAATAATAAATTGCCAACAACATAAAACATATTTTGCAAATATTAAGTAATATTTTATTTTTAGTAATAAATAATTAATAGTATATAATGTAAGATGAAAATTAATTACATTAAATAATATATAATGTTTTTATCTCAGTTTTTCAGAATCAAAACAACAATCACTTTTAAACCATAGTAAATTCAATGCATGTTATCAATGTAAACAATAGTAAATTCAATAGTAAAACAATGTCTACTCAATGGGGGGATTGAGGGGGGAAGGTGTCCTGCCAGAGCTGGTTAATACTCTTTATTTTTATTGATTTGAAATATAGATAATGTTTCAAAACTTTGATAATAAAAAAATCCCATTGTTTTAAGAAGAAAACTTTTATTTTTGATAATTTATTTTTA
>JAOUZG010019159.1:27981344-28021958 GCA_026289955.1 Argiope argentata | reverse complement strand
CTTCTATATATTTACGATCTTATTTGTTGCGAAATTAATCATAATTAAAATTTTCAGAGGGAGAAATATATAAAATTATTATTTTACTTCCTAATTCCGGCATCGAAAGATTCATGCATCGAATAATTCTATTTTTCAATTAATAATCTAAGTCATGCCCAAACTTTAATTCCATTTATAAATTAAATGGAATCTATAAAAGTTTCAAGAACTTTGAACTGAATCCCTGTGCAGAATGTGTATTTAATGCAAGAAAAGATGCTTTCCTGTCTTTTTTCTTATTTATTTTCACACACCCATATATAACATCACATGGAGGATGATCACACATATATAAGGTAACACATAATATAGATTTAAATGTAGAAATTACCGCTAACAAAGAGCGAACGAATGACTTTTGCTGCTAACGGTGAGCAAGCGATGCATCATAAACCAGAGCATCACACCAATGCTCTAGTTTTAGTGTTTACAATAAAAAATACCTCACATTCCAAATGTACATATAATTTAGAGCATACTGCGCCATCTATGCTCAGTATTAACTAATATTTATTATATGAATAAATATACATAGAATGATGATGATGTCGTGTCCGCTTTTTACCGAGGAAAGAGGGGTGCAGTAGCTTCTGTGGGTTATACATGGAATAAAATAATTAAATAAAAACTAAAATTACAAGTAGTAAAATCACATAAACACAATGTGATAACATCTTTCCCAAACTAGATACGCCTTTAATTAAGTATGAGTAAAAATACAGTTAAAAATTTAAGCGGAAAAATAATTATAAAATAATTTTTACAATTTTATTAAAATATCCTACAAGAAATGGCAAAACTGTTATACAATATCTCCAACAGTTTTACTATATGTATCTTAAAAAATTAATCTGTGTACATAAATTATGCATTATAAAAAGTCGCAATTCTTTTTTTATGCAACTAACTCATTTTCTAAAACATTATATCTACAAAAACCCTGCAAGTAATAAATTTGCATTTGTTTCAAATATAAAAATACTCTAAGAAATGAAATGCGATTAAAACTAAAAAAAGGCTCTAGTTAAAAATGTGCTCTTTTTTTTAAAGGTGATTAATCAGTATAACAAATAACATAAAAGAAAAAAATTGAAGACAATTCCTACTGAGGTCAACACTGAAAAGTTTTATTTTATTTACTTTTTATTAAATAATTACAATTAATATAAATAATTGATCAAAAAATTATACCTTGCCAAAACAAAAGCAAGTTCGTATCAGTTGAAAAAATATGAGAACACACTTATTTTCTTATGTAAACACGTTGATTTTTCAACGCAAATCGGAGCAACGCAAATGCGTGAATTCTCTATACCAGTTAGGGTAACGCAATACACGTAATGATGGTCACTGGCATTATGTGTATTAGAATGAAATTCGACTGATAAATAATTTGTCTAATGATATACAAACATACATTAGTAGAATGAATTCATGACATCCTATTTTATATGATTCTTTTTTTTTACAGGAGAAAATTTAATCAGCACATGAAAAATAATTCTTTAGTATATAATATGAATAACAGTAAAATTTTTTCTTTGCATATGCCAATTTCAACAGCGGAAGGAGAAACGTAATTAAGTAAGCTTTTATTCTTATCTCACCCTATTTAATGCATTTTTCATTTATTCTGTGATATTTTTCACGTTTTTTCTGTACCCCCCCCATTCTTCATCAAATTTGTAACATGAAAATGTAATGAAGCACATACATTAACTTTTTTTCTAAACAGTTTCAAAAATATTCATTAAAAATTCTCTTTCATAAAAACTATAATTTTCAAAATAAATTGACACGGTAGGAATCCACTCTGCTTAGTTCAGAAAAAAAAATTGTGTATAAATATGACACATGTAGACTTAAAAAGGGGGAATATAGGTATTTTTTAAAAGATTTTTTTTTCTTTTAAAAGAAGGAAATACTGATTAAAGTAATTTTATAGAGCTCTATAGCATTAATTAAATAAAAAAAAAGGGTGCAGTAGGAACAGAAAATGAAACCACTCTAGAATGAAGTTAATATGAGTTAAATTAAGATAAAACTTTGGAAATTAATTCGATTTAAAAATACTATCGCAGTTCGATCCTTTTTGATTTTCAATGTTAAATATTAAAAATAAAAATCAATATGGCTGATAAATCTTGAAAATGTAATTTTAAAAAATAACAGAAAAATCTGTTCTTACAGATAATTTACAAGAAAAATTAATGAAAAAATAATAGTATTTTTTTTCTTACTAAAGTATCACGCATCTGAAAAATACATGATTAATTCTACCTTATGAATCTATTTACAATTACTGGATTAAAAGGTATGAGATGCTATCAAATTGATGATTATTCGGAAATTAACAGAATCGCAAAAATATTTACAAAAAGATTATAGTTTTTCTTATTTTTTAAAGCGATTTATACAAAGTAGATTAAAGTTTTTTAATTTCAAAACCAGATACATTAAATAATCTTTACATGATATAAATCCCTTGTTGCTCTTCAGCAAAAAATTATGAGTACGCTGAGGTAATGATTCATCAGATAAAAGCATCTGAGCTTCCCGCCACAATCATGGTTGTTCTTCTGTGTACTATTTGTGAGGCATGCGAAAGTGCCCCCCCCCCCAGTAAAAAGAGGCTGTGCAAGCGAATGTGATGAGTGTGTAGCTAAGTCGCACTCTTGGCCCTAATTGGAGCTACTTTAAAGAGAAAGAGAGAGAGACGCTCATTCGGCTTAAAATCACTGACGGCCGTCAGCGGGCTTGCCCATGGCAAGTACCATTAGTAGCAACATCAAACATCTCCATCTTCGCTCAGTCAACTGAATAATGCTTGTACAGAAAAGGATAAAAAACAGAATGTGCAGTAAAAGATCTGTAACGTCCGTTTGTTTTCACATACTATAATTAGTATCTGCTTGTTTAACAGGTGCCTTTTGCTTTCTCGTATACGTAGTAAAGCAAGAGTAGAAGTCAAAAAATTCGAGCTCGAAATTTTGACGAATCTCCGCGGATTGGACCTCGTAGAGTTCGAAAAACATATTTTTGGAAAATGGCCGCCTTTGTGGCAAAGATAATTAAAAAAAAAAAAAAAAACCACCTTGCGTTAGACGGATGAAATTTGGATACGGTTTTTATACCAAATTTGTAGATTTCTAACAAATTTTGTGGAAAATCCATTCTAAGGAAGTCTGTCTGTCCGGCTGTTAAAATATGTTTACACAATAATTACTACAGGAAGGAAGCTAGAAGCATAAAATAAGGCAAGCAGATTTAACATTTAAAGAGTAAACATCTATCACAGTTTCGGTCAAATCCAACAAGTGGTTGACCATCTGTCGGTCTGTATTTTCAAAAACACGTAAATGCAAAACTTAAATGTATCAAGTTCGGTACGTGATTTTGTGAATACAAGGCAAGCATTGTGTCGAATTTTCGTTTCAGTCGTTTGAAAAAAACGCGTCTAAATACAAATTAGATTTTCGGATACGATTAACCGCGATCCAGAAATTAATTGCCAAAAATCACTTAAATAATACCAAAAAAAAAATGTTAAATTCAAGTCAAATGTTTCTATCTTATGACAATGCCGTACAAGACATTTTCTGGGATAACACTTTTATGGAGAGTATGCGATGAAGTTTTCGAGAAACCACCCTCGCTGCTTCCAAAGAAAGGAGAGGGTCGGAAAATGAAGAACGAATTTCAGAGAGAGAGATGAGGGTAAGATCAAATAGGTACGCTCCAAGCTAGGTTTGATCTTACTCGGTTCTAAAGTTTCAATTTAATTCAAAAGGGGAGAGATTTCATATAAGCCAAACGATTTATATGAAGCTTCTTTATATAAGCGGCCTTTGTCCTTCTCTCTCTATATATAGATAGATATATATAATAATAATATTTTTAACTTACATTTTCAATTTTTTTTGGGCTGGCAAACAAAGTTTTGGAGCTCGACCGATTTTGAGATGAAATAACAGCTATGATGTCATAGTTCGTCATCCATTTAAAAACGCATCTGCTGTAAAGGATGCAAACGTAATAATAAAGCAATACTGCTAAAAGCAGGTAAATCTTTTAAATATACATAATAATAACACATATACTTGTAAAAGCAGGTAAAAAACCTTTTTGGCTTGTAAAGTTTGGATACACCCAAACCTCCCAAGAAAAACAACATCATGTTCTCCCATGATAAAAACGGAAGCGCAATTTTAAAAATGAATTTTAGGATTGCTACAGGTCTAACGAATGAGTTACCACAGTAAAATGATAAATTATAAAAAAGTTCAGAGCTCAATTTTGAGCTCAGAAAAATCTATGCAAAGAATTTCTTTTAATACTTTCAGACTTCTCATTTTTAAAGGGGGAAAAATCCCCCACCAAAAGTGTTATTATAGAAAGTAAATTGGATTGAACACCAAAAAAAGAAACCCTTGAAAGTTTTCTCTAATTACAAAAAAAAAGTTTTGGGAACAAGCTCATATAACATATAATGTATTAATTTTTTTTCTCAAAATAATAAAGACTAAATTACACAAGCAATAATAAATACAAAAATCCAAGCACAAATTATTTTTTATTTAGTTAATTTTTTCAAATTAAATTATTTTTATTATTAACAAAAGGGTTCTTTCTACAGTTTTAAGTTTTAAAATAATTATCACAAAAAATAAAATGATTACATAAATCACTTAAAGTATAAACAACTAAACATTTCCATAAAATAATTTACAGATAACTATTTTATTACATAATAGCATAATAAATATCATTATCCAAGCATTATAAAAATATTAAAAACTAACTTTCAATATTAAAAATAGTCATAAAAGAAAATACAATGAAGTATACTTTATAAAAATTATTTAATTTAGAATATTTTTTTCTTAAAAAAGTGATACTATCTAGAAAGTCACAAATTATTTACGTTAATGTGAAATGAACGTATCATCTTCATCTTTTAAGTTAAACATTTTAAAATTAATTTGAAATAAGTAAAGACATTCTCAGAAAAAAAACAATGATATAAAAATAAACAGTGGCCTTGCATTATGCAAAATCTAAACTATTTTCTTGTAAGAGCAGAATTTTCAAAATATATGCTTTAACCCTGATGATACAGATGATAGTATTAATTTCCATTAAATGACTTATTTTGTAACTTAGAGAACATTGTCATTTCTTGTAGTAAAAATAATTAAATAAATCACATTACCAATTGATCATCATAGTGAAAGGTAAAAAAAATGCCACAAATTCATGAAAAATTATTAATTTAGTAAAATCAAATGAACTTTCAAATTTTTAGTCTTGAAATTTTGGCAAAAAAGGAATCAATAGCAAGAAATGAAAAAAATTACTTTGATTGAAAAATAAATTTCGTTAAGTACAGTTCATGCAGTCAGACACTTCTAAGTTTAAAAAAATCAAATTGCATTATGGAAAACTTGATAAGTTACTTTTAAGATAAATAAGGTTTTCGTAATTAAAAAATATATATCTTGATATTTTTGAAATTCATAAATGTCATTGCACATTTAAGTTAATATTCTATCAAGATGACATAATATCATGATGAAAAGTTAATTTAGATATTATACTCAGCATTTAGAGAATTTGTCCTTATACATTAAATAAAAAGTTTTTCAAATTATATGATAGTGATATTAGAAGATAAGGGACCAAATATAGACATACACAAATCTCTACAGAATACATGATTAGAAAAAGCTTGAAGATATATTCACAAATATTTCTTCTTTATATTCACAGTCTGCCCCATATTTTATCATCAATATAATAACTAAAGTAATCTTTTGATTCGATTTGAATATATGAAATATATTGTAGGTAAGAGGAAATGATTAAGTTCTCACATGAGCCATCAAGCTTGCCAGAGGTAGAAATGGTACGATTCAAAATGTTCATTTTCTTATGAATTAATTATGGCTGAAGACAGAAAGATAATTCAAAAGAAACAAGTTATTGTTTTTTTCATAATGGCCAGCTTTTATGTAGAAAAATTACTATAATTGCAGCATAATTCAAGATTTAAGAATTTTAATAGCAATAATAAAAATGGGTAAAACCAACTATATCCCAACAAAAGAAAAGTATAAACATTTCTCTCAGGGTACCTGTCATTTATCCTAAAAATAATTTTTTTAACTGTTACTCATCAAAAATTTTTTTTTAACTACTGACTGAAAAATAAATTCATAAACTAATTGTTCTTTTAAATATTTTTTTATCAATGCATATCAGTTTTTACATTAACAAATGTTTGATTCCTTATAGCATAGGGTGGAAGATTTTTTCCCCCAACACATTCATTTTCATTAGAATCCTCAACATTTATTTCTGAATTTTGATGACAAATAACTCATGATTTTCAAAATTCTATAAGTTTCAAAACTTTACAATTTTCAAGTTTGCTACATTGAATCACTTTAGATAAACTGCTCAGAATTTTAATTTGACCTTGAACCCTCAAAACAATTTTTTTCCATCTATTTATTTATTTTAATTCGGTAGCAGGCAGCAGTAATTTATGGTTGTTCAACAGATTTCAAGCCAAATTTGAAGCTGTCTATTTAAACAAACCAAGGTCACTCTAATTCAGACAAAAGACTGAACTCCATTACTTGGGGAAAAATGATTCTCAAATATTTCTTTACAAGTGCAGATAGAAATGCCATGAGCATTAATCATTAATACTGGTTGAAAGTGAGAAAAATCAATTCTCTCTTCAAACTTAATAACATTAAACATTATAGCGATCACAATAAACAATTGTTTTTATGTGTATTTGAATATGTTTGTTTGGCACTAAAGAATTTTATATAAATGATATTAACAATAATCAAACTAAGCTGACCTGTTTTAAACTTACAAAATTATAAATATCCTTATTTGAAAATAAAAAAATAAAAGTAAATTACTTATTGAATTCAAATCTCTCTAGACCGACACCTTTATTTAAAAATAAATTGGCAGATAACTAACTGGATCTCCTTCCCTCCCAAAAAAGCAGTAATATAATTAAACCCACGAAAAAATAATAATATAATTACAAATATCTTGAATGGGAACTGTATTTTTGAAAGTTAAAAATACTTGAATTTGCTGTATATAAGCAAAACTGAAAGTTTCAAGCTACATTATATACATATTATATTGATGGCAATTATTATTTATTTATTATGTCTTCAAATTAAAACTTACAAAAGTTATTTCAGGCTATAAATCAAACATTTAAATTGATTCTTAAAAGTACCCAATATCTGGACATATTTTGCATTTAAAATTCACTCATCAATAAATTAATTATTTTTAATCACCTAAAATTAATAATATTTCAAAAGAACTCTAAATTTTTTTATTTCATTTTGCCCACATCATATGTTTCAGGTTATATTTTAAATCCTTCGACAAAAATAATTATAATAAGCTTAAAAAAAGAACAAAGCAAAAACAAATCAGGGAATACTTTTTTAAATGTTTTTATTCAATAATTTATTAAAAATACAAGAAATGTCCTTAAAAAATTTAGACATGTTAACTATTCTTGAATTTTTTTTTAAGTACTTACTTTTTATATAAAGATTTACCTACTTTTTCAATAAAAACAAAACTTCAATATCACTTAATTTTTTTTCTATTTGATTTGATTTAAGTTATTTCATCACATGAGAGATTTTGATTGAAATGTATTTCCAGAATATAATCGATTTATTTCTTTTCTTTACAGAAACTGAATGAACTTTTTTACACTTGGAAGTAATGCAGAAGAAGCATATATATTGGATAACAAACGCAATATATATTTTTAGATTTAAAAGCACATATGTTAGAAAAAAATACAGCACCAATTAGTCTTTTATACATAAATTGAAATTATCCTGCTATCATGTTAAGATTTAATTTAAGCAGATATGCTAGAAGGACAGAACAATTTTTGTTTAAGAATTTATACTAATAAAATGTTCTTATATACAGCATAAAAGCACACAGCATAAAAGCACATCTTAGAAACATCAATTTAAACTTCAAAATATTCAAGAATAAAATCAGTAATTAGTACATTTATAAAACATCTTGTTTTAAATAAATATATATGTAATTTATCAACTATGACTAACTTAGAAGCACAAATTTTTAGAAATGGGTAGGGGGTTACACTGGAAATAGCAATAAAAATACTTTAAGCCCAAGTTTATAAAGAAAATAACATTTTCTATAAATGAGAGTTATTTAAATACTCAGAAATAAATTTGTACTTAAACCATGTAATATAATAAAAATCTTATAGACAAAAATGTATCATTCTCCCTTAAACATTTTTTATTCTTCTTGATATTAAATATATCATCTAGAAACCGAATTTGGAAACTTTATTGGAAGGCATTAAGAAACCTTATTATACAATTTCATATTTTTAATTATAAAAAATAACTAAAATATGAGACCTTACGTTGATGAAATAATGGCAGTGACAGTTAAATTTTTATTTTTAGTTATTTGCTTTGGAGATTATACATAATTTTAAATTGAATATCATGTCCTGACTTTTAAATTGCTCATAATTTTCTAAAATTTAGAATTGTTTTCCCTTTATTCAATGAATAAAAAAATGTTTTTAAAAATAAATATTAAGAAAATTAGGAAAAATACCATCATGTAGATACAAAAAAATAATGAAAAAATCCTCAAAAATGTACAGTATATAATAAACATTCATGCCAATTAAAGAAACAAAATTGGAAAATTCATTGTTTTAGAATATTTTACTCTACATCATGCCAATGGGGTGGTGATATTCTAAAATCCTCGATGCTGTTATTAATAATAATAATAATCTAATCAGAATTGATAAAGCATATATTGGAAATTATATATTCAATCCATATAAACATTTTTCCTGTTTGTATGGGTTGCAAGGCATTTAGAAATAATGAAAATTCATTGTGCCACATGGATTAGGTTCAGGTCAGCAGTTAGCTTTAAGAAGGTATTCATTGCAAGGGCATAATGAAGCCGGCTAGTACAGATGTAAATAATAAATTCAATTATAAGGAGGAGAAAAATACGATGATACCAAGTGCCACAATACCAATGACTTATAATTGATTGACTGTGTTTGTTTTATGATAGTTTTTATAATTCAAACTAATGCCTATAAAAATATAAAGAATTACAAAAACTTATAAATAATATTTTAAAAAATTATGTTTCTATATTCATATTTAAAATTAAATTAAAAACTACTTTTTACAATATAATAAAAAAACTAATTTAAGTATAATTAAATTATAGATATTCATAAAAAATAATAGCTATTAAAAATTAAAACATAACTATTTGATTGTAAAAATAATCACAATAAATTAAAAGGAACTAATAAGAAAAAGAAAAGCAGCATTAATAGTATCAAAAAGTATTTCGATGGCAATTTTTTTGATGACGATTGCGGGAGTTTCGATGCCGAAAAACTTTGTGACACAATTCACAATGAAAAGGACGTTCACCAGTATGTATGAGCATATGAACACCAAGATTGCCCTTCATTGTAAATTTTTTACCACAAACAATACATTCATGTTTAAATTCAATTGACTTCCTCTCTGTAAAGCAGTTTTCATAGTCAAATGTTCCATAATTTTCTTGAATGTAATTTCTAAGATCTAAAAGACAAAAATGTTATTAAAATTATTATAAGCACATACAACTACCAAAATACCAGTTTAATATCCAACCTTAATTTAGAAATAAAAATTACGTTTAAAATATTTTGCTTAATTAACTAGTTAACTAGAGAGCAATTTCAAAATTCCACCAATGGATAAACATATCAAATACACAAAGCAAATGTTTGAATAATGAATTTTACAACAGATTTAATGCAAAATGAACAACAGAATAAATGCAAATGTATGATGTTCACTTGACAAAATATCAATTATTCCCTGGAGAAATTATAGAGCTTAAAAATGTACTAAATAAAAAAAATTATTCTTTGATTATAGAATTAGATTTTAAATTTTTTTTTAAATCTAATTTATTTCTTATTGAAAATAAAACCACACAAAATATAATATTTTAAATAATAAACATTATTTTTAAAGAATTTTTCCACCAAAGAAATATGCACTAACATTTAACATTCAAAGATTAATCAATTTCTTTCATTCTTTTGTAATAACAAAAGGTATTTAGAACACAATTTAAGAAAAAAAATTCTGATTCCATTGCCTTAATGATTACTATTCTATTTTTTAGTTTAAATAATTAATATTTTTAAAGACATCTATTGAATAAAATTATAATGAAATGAATTATATCTATATGAATTTTTTAATCAAAGTTTATAAAAATTGAAAATATATTTAATTTCTATCTACTAAATACTTTCAAGCATTAAATATCTCATAATTGTAAAATATGATTTCTGAATATTTTTTTTAAAATTATAATTAATTGATATTTTTACTACATTTTGACATTTCAAATTATTCAATTCAAAAAGAAACAACTATTAATAATCAATACAAATAAATTTTTGTTAAATTTACAATAGAATCAACATAAATTTTCTATGAAAAATAAATTTATAAAAGGAGAGAAAAAATTAAAGACAATCAAAAATTATCTATAGATTTTTAAGAGGATTAGTTCTAAATTTCATTTTTTCAACCAAACAAAAGCAACACAAATAAACTTGAAATAACTCTTAATGCTATAACGCAGAGTATGTTTCAAAAAATAACTGCAGTTATTATTTCAGACACAATTCTCATAACACTTTAAATTAGAATTTGAAATAATTTTCTTACTACAATGCATTATTTCATAGTATTCCAGTTTAAATATCAAATAAAATGTATTTAAATCATCCAGTAAAGCAATGGATACCTGTTGTTTTTTCCACCCAATAATTTAAAGATAGATACAAACAAAATGAAACTGTTCATTTGGAATGAAATTTGATGGCATAGATAATTAAAAAATATATATATGGCTTTTTATACTATAAGAATTTTTTTTTTCCAGAAATCAAAGATATTTCTTTCAAGAAAGAAAGAAAAAAATTTACCAGCAGACAATTTGAATGCATATAAATATAAATTAGAGACATCCAAATCATACAAACAGGATGTTTAAAATATTTAATGTAAGTAGGAATAAATGAACATAAAGAATTAAATTATTTCACTTGAAAATATATTATTTTTATTAAATTATTTCCCTTGAAAATATATTACTTTTATTTGAAATTACGATTCTTTATATTATTTATTAAAAAATAATAAAAAGATTGATGATTTTAATATTCTAAAGATTTCTATTCAGAGTTTTTAATGTATAAATTAGAAATTTCAGACTAAATATTTTTTAAAGAATTTAAATAAAAGCCAGCTGATTTATATAAAATATATATAAAGATTGTTACAAACTTCAAGCCATTTAATTACTCATTGAAAAGATTTCAGTTTATTTATATTTTTATCAATTGCAAACATAAATAAAGTTTTGAATGGTACAGTAATTATATGCCACAGCACAGAGGTAAAAAATCTGATCTGATGTAAAATAATAAATTTAATTTCATCATATTGAATTCAATACTAATTATTTTAGATAAGCACAGATATTATTAACTAAATTTTAATAGTAAACCATTGTTTTAATAAATAATTATTGTGCAGCAAACATTTACATTTATATAAAAATAATAAGAGAGAAAATTTAACTAAAATATAACATATACACGGAGAAGTTTAATATGTTTTTATTCATTTCCTTTTGATATACCATATAATAAAGTTTTTACTATTTTCTAAATACTTTTTCTAATATCATTTTTTAATTGATTTTCTTAGAAAATTAAATAAAATTATACTTAAAAAGTTATTGATTGCTAAAAAAAAGTGGAGGGGAGTGTTCCACAAATATTTCTCTTTACAATAATAACACAAAAAAAAAATATTAAATTTGTATTTAAAATAATTTTTAATTATACCTATATATATAAATAAGTAGTTTATATAATACAATAAATACAACATAAACTAACTGAAAAAATATAAACAAAGGAACACATCAAATGAGCACTTTTTAGTTTATTTACTTAAATAATTTGTTTGTATACCATACATGCATTACATTATCATATTAATAATATTTTTAAAATTACATCCTTTATGCACACTAAAACTTGACAGAAATTTTTTTTGTTTCTATACAAGAATATTAATCAAATTAAAATTAAAATACATTTACAAAACAGGTAATAAAAATGTAATATAAATCAAATGAAAACCTTTTGCATATACATTAGGCAAATTTTTTAAAAAATTCACCATCTAAGTATTTTAAAACACTTCTTATTTCAATTAAAAACAACTCTGAAATATTTCTTTTCCATCCATTTTTCCACAAATCAAGATCTTTCACTATCTTATTTGAAATTTAAACTTTTCAAAGAAAATAATTATGTAATTGATAAAATTTAGTAATGAAAATATAGATTTTAAATAAGTGATTTTCATGTTTTACTCAAAAGTATTCAATAAATTACATAAGATATTTTAAAGAAATGAAAGACTAAAAGAAAATGTTGAAAATAGAATTTGAAAAAAATAGCATTTTATATTTAATATATTTAAAGAAAGGTATTTTAAAAGAACTAATTAATCTAATCTAAAGAACATTGAAATATTTGCTTTGACTAAAGAAACTGCAAAATATTTTAGAGGTGCAGGCTTCTTTTCGTAATAAATGTACACTTTATTCTGTAATTAAAAATGAAATAGAATAAGATTGTTTTTTTTTTTTTTTTGCTACCCCTAAAAAGTAATAAATAAAATTATACACATTGTCACTCACAGTTCATTTATCATAATTTTTTTAATCAGATATTTCCAGTAACACATTTGTAAATTTAATAGTCAATATAATTTAAATATTATTAGCAACAAAACTTAATGATACAAAAATTCACTTTTTTTCCCTTCAGAACATAAATAGACTTACAAACACAAACTTGTTTTGCACAATATAATTTTAATTTCAAAAAAAAAAAAAAAAAACACTAGATATGTAACAAAAAAGAAATTTATATAACTGACTATATGTGTTTTTTAATAAAACACATATATATAATTAGATTTGAATTTTTGAATCAATGGCTGATTTCATACTAAAAAAATATTTAATGGTGATTGTAAATATATACATATAATATCAGCAAATTTATAGATATTACAAACCAGGTATAATTAAATTTACAGTTCCATTCATCCATTTTTTGACACAATATATTTTTATTATAATTTAAAGCAAATTCAGGAAATATCATTCAAGAAATCTTTCAAAGTAATAACTGAATAAAAATGCAAAGATCTTAATAAATGAAAACTATTAACCTTTTTTAACAACTAAATTATGAAAACAAAAACACAATTCATTTTGCTGAAGTTTAATAATATCTATTTGGGATTTGTATAAGAATTTTATTACATGATAATAATTTTAGCACTATTACATGATAGAATAACAAAATTCGAAGAATATAACATAAAACAAAGGAAAATAACTTTTTATAACTAAATATTACTTCAAAACTTAAAAAAATAAGTATTATTCAATAACTTTTTTATTATTTAATAAACAGATCAAATTTATTGGAATTGTACTTATGTACAACTCCAATAAATTTGATTCTCATTATTTTGAAGAAGTAGGAATCACATACCGAAAAACATTTTTCTTCACACTCAAAATTATTTATTTAATCAGAATAACATATAGAGCAGTTTTTTTACAATGGGGAGTTCAGGCTGTTATATATAAAAATACAAACAAATAATTTCAATCATAAATATAATGAATATTATGATTTAATAATTTATTTCCTTCTATTAATCAGTGACATGAAAGCCTGCATTTCAGAATTGCATCTTTGAAACAAAATGTTACATTTTCTAAAATAGAAATATTTAAAACCTTTAAACATAAAAGAAGCCTTTCATTACAATGCATAAATTAATTTAAAGCAAAGTTAAAATTTCTGCTTGCTATTTATACTGTTAATTATAATTTTTAAAAAAATAAGTCATATTTCTTTTTTATTATAAGGAATAAGGATTAGAAACTTGATTACTAGGAAAGAAATTATTAAATAGATATATTAATTATGGTACTTTTTCATTAGCATAAAAAAAATTGCCACTAATCACATTAAGAAATGGAACTTTAATAAAAACAACACATATATTTAAAAAATACAACAAATTTTTTACTTTCATCACTATAGCATCTTCAATTTAGAACAAATTTGAATGGTAGATTAAAAAAAAACTATTTACAATACACAAAGTATAAGGTGGTTATAGTTTTCTCCTGATTGTAAAAAAATAATTATGAAAGAACCATGGAATAAAATACTGTAAAATTTTTACTATAGAATTGTTGCAATTTCATTTTTTACTCTAACTAATAGATAGTGTTACAGATTTAAAAAAATGATTTATACATTCAAATCTTATAAAAATGTCAATAACGAAGGGAAAAGTTCGTGTTCTTTGGTTCTATGAATCAAACCTGACCATGGCTGCTCAATGTCAATGATTTATTTGAGGTTATATAAAAGACAGAGTATTTTATGATGCCATCTGAAATATTTAAAGTTGGAATCACAGATGCTCTGCCTATTGTGAAAGCTGTGGATAATATGATGGAAGTATGATAATATCATCTTAATATTCTTTGAACAACCAAAGGTCTGTAAGAGCTAAATTTACTGATGCTAGTAGTTTTCTTAAAAGCTTTATAAATTTATTTACTACAAAATAAAACTAAAATATAACAAATGATATTTTTTACAACCTTTTTTTATAATCAGGGAAAGACTTAGTGAACTTCCTGTAAAAAATAGCTTTTCCATACATACTTTCAAATAGTAACAAATATCCATAATTTCATTACAACACAAACATCACAATATTTATCACTAGTTTGGATGAATGTAAATGGCTTATATTAGCTAACTCTAATTCTTCAGATGCTAAGTATAATTTCAAGAAGTTTATCTCTCACAATAGGGCCAAATATTAAAGCATTAGTTAGTGAAATACTAACTAGTATTTATCTTGTGTTAACATGTAAAAACCTTGTCTGAAATTTCAGGTTACTATAATATATTTACAAAGCAAAGCTATGCTTAGAGAAAAAAAAATGTAGGTGATATATAAAGCGAAGAACACACAAAGATCAAGAAGAAATCTTTTATTTTAAGAAAAGCTAATAAAGTTAGGGCTATTGGATTGATAAAAATGCTTAAATGCTTGTCATTATTTTTCTGTAACAATTATAAAGGTATACAAATACTTATATTTGCTAAACACATTCAAAACTTACCAAAAAATATATAATTTTTAAACAATGGTAACTAAAATAGAGAATGAATTAAAAAAAATTCAATATTAAAAAAACCACAAAACTAATAAAAGTTAAAAAAGAAAGTAAAATCTTGTTGGTAAATAATTTATTTTAAAATTATAATTTGAAAGCTTAAGTACACTGGAACAAGTTGGCAAAAACTTTATTAATTTTGCTAAGGGCCTAAGGATGGAGGTTTATTATTCGGCATATGCTCCAGAATTTAATTTTGCTAACAATTTCACTTCATGCAGCTTTTGTTTTGAAATTGACAGCGAACTGTCAAATCTTGTTGCCATTTACTTAATGTGAAGAATATAAGGTAAAAAAACGTCAATTCCTTACTACTTAATATTTTATAATGATAATTAAGTACTAGTAATACTTTTAAAATGTACAAATATTCATAATTTACAACAAAAGAATAAAATCTAATATAAAAAGAAAATATTTTGTCACAGTAAAAAAAAAGAAGGAAATAGGCGAATGAATGTATATTTGAACAGAGTTATTTTGATTTGGCAACGCCATGTCAATGCAATGTTATAAACAAAAAGTTTAGAAACAAGTTGATAAAGTATTAAAGCATATTTCATTTAAACATCATTACACCGCTCACAATCTTTTGTTATTTTACTGCCTTACATAGGAATATAATAAACAAAAAATGGGGAGGCGTTCAATTAATACCACGAAAAGTGGGAAATATATGAATCCCACTGATCAAGCAAGTAAGTGAATAATAATAAATAATTAGACTCACTTTTTATGGTTATTTGCTAATCTTATCTTGTTTTTTAATTCATTTCACATAAAATTCTTTGATTCGAACTTCTTTGTACGTAAATAGCAAGAGGAAAGATTCTAAGCTAATTTGATTCCAGAGAAAACGGATATATTTTAAGTAGCTTTTCGAATATATGTTCACAAAACATCTAAAAAAAATTGCTATGAACATGTATATGCTTACAAAATTGGCTGGCTAAAACAGCATTTCCAAATAATCTGATAGCAACTGCGGTATGGGTTGTGGATAGGAGTATTATTTTCCAGTTTTATAATAAAATTCCTTATACCGGTGACTACTTAATAGAAGTAACAAAATTATAGAATTTCTAAGGATATAAATTTAATACAAAATTTTGGCTTATGAAATGAAATATTTATAATGGGTTTAATTTTATATGATGGATTGAAGAAAAGTTGGCTTTAATAGATAGAAAGAATAATGTTCTTGTATCTCTGTCTTGATGATTGTAAAAAAAATTAAACATCTTTGGTGAAAGGAGTTATAATTAAAAGAAAGATGGGTATCACATTCAGATCAAGAAAATTAAATATGAAGAAGTAACTAGGTCTGCAGACTTTTTTAAAAAATTGCCAAAAATTACCATTATTTATGTCTGTATCTAATTTATGAAGCTTCATGATATATGAAGAATTTTTAAAATCCAAGTAATCCAAAACTTCAGTTATAATTAGGCAAACAAACAAAAGTATACCTCTCTCTGAAAAATACATTGTTCCATGTGTTAATGTTTTTGTTTATTTTAAAATATAGTCCCATTTGTTTTCTGTGTGAATCATAAAAGTTATTTGCATGTGTTTTTGTTTTAAATAACCTGTATGATTCTAGACAGTACTTGATTATAATGATAGTTTAAAACATACAACTAATGTTCATCACGTTTTTTAATTTTATAAATATCTTAAAACATAAGTTCTAAAGATATAGATTTGATTTTTAGAAAAAATTAAATATTTGATAGGTTAATGATGAAGAAAGATTGTACAGCATTTTCTTGTTTCCTAATGACGTCAATTAGAAGTTTTTTAAATGTGCTTGTTTTATATTTTTTTGAAATGGAGGACGATCTAAATGTGCCTATTAAAAAAAATTTTTTTTAATAACTTCCTCATTTGCTTTTACATAAGGAATGACATTAATTTTTTTTTAAATTCTAAGATAACTGATACATTTTTACACATTCAGTTTTTACCTAGAATAAAATGATTAGATTTTAAGTTTGTATTTATGAAAAACAAGCTGTGAATACTTTATAAATAGTATTAGAGTTTTCTACTTGTTACTATGGAATGTTATTTCCTATTACACAATTAAGAACAGATTCCATTACATATAAATTATCTTTTATAAGTTCCTCCACTCATAATTTTGTATCAATTTAGTTAATAAAATAGTATTGTGTGCCTTTTTATGTTACAGCTCTGGAACTTACAGTTTATGGTGTATATAAGTAATATTTTCTTATGAAAGTATAAATAATAAAGTTTTAATATTTAACCAACAATTCGTGAAAATGTTTCTAATAATTTGAAATTTCAGGATTTTTTTTGCATTTAATGCATTTTATTAAACTTAGTGTATTATTATGAAAAAGAATATGCAAGATTTATAAAAATTAAAACTGTAGTGATATAGTGTAGTTTTTTTTTTTAATTCAAATTTAGTTATATATATATGTTTTAAGTTTACTGGAACAAAGTTCCATGAGATTTAATTTCCTTATGCCCAAATATTATTTAGAATTATTACTCATTATTTAATTATCGATTTATTTTTGCAGGAAAAGAAGCCAGAAAGAGAGAATTAAAGAAAGTTAGTTGTTTGTTTTATCATTTTGTTTAAATTTGAACCATTTTAATTCTTATTTTAAATGTGCAATACAATTTCACTTTTAGTTCTTATAATGTATAATTGCAAATATTTCTTTAGAATAAAAAACAAAGGCAAATGGTACGGGCTGCTGTTTTAAAAGGGAAAGATCCTCTTCAGCTTATTAGTGACATGGAAAAAATAGATGAAATGGGTAAGATATGTACCGATTTCTATTCTTTAACACACATAATGTGTGTTTTATAGGAACTTATTAATTTCTAAAAACTTTAAAAAACATTCAAATAGCTGGGGTTTTTTTTGTCAGATTTAGTTTGAAATGCTCTTAATTATAAGATATATAAACATTTTCTTTTTCTCCTATAAATATTTTCTCCCTTTTTAAATCCTAATTTTATTAATTTTCAGAATACAATGTTAACTCACCACCACTTTTAAATGAAAAAGTACTAAAAGATAAAAGGAAGAAATTAAAAGAAACTTGGGACAGAGTGATGCGACTATATGTAAGTATATCATGAATTTTTTATTGTCCTATTTTTCATTTCTAATTTCTTGTTTTCCTAGTCCTGAATTAAAAAACCTTAACTTAGTATTTATTGCTGTATTTTAGAAGAGTTTTCTATTATCATTACTTTTAGTAGAGAGAGAGAGAGAGAGAGAGAGAAAGAAATATCTGAAAAGAACGGTTCAGAGCACACAACATCATTACACTCCATTTTTCAAGACTTTTTAAGTGATTTGCAAGGACATATATTTAAATTTCATTATAATATTTCACTTAACAGTTTTATCTGGAATCATATTTTATTTCAATATAATTTGCATTATTTTAAATTAATTAATAAGGTTAGAGATTTTCTTTGTATATATAAAATATTTAAATATGAAACATCATTCCCTAAATTATTTTAGATGGTAAAATATATTTTGCCTCCTATTTAATTTTTTCTTTATTTTTTAAATCAATGTCATTCTGTAAATTCATGGATCTTTAATTTTTTTTCTAGTACAAAGAAGATAGAGAGAGGTATAATGAACTGAAAAAGCTGGAATTAGAATATGAAGGACGTCGAAATATTCTTGTAAAATATTATGGTAATGTATTTTTCTTTTGTTTTAATATATTCTTATTACAAATCTTTTTCATGCATTACCTGCACCTATATAATCAGTTTAAATTGTACTGTTTGATGTCTTCAGCATTTCTTATTGTTAATTTTTTAAAAAAAGAACATAAATGTGTCATTAATAGTAACTTTTTTAAAAATATAGAATCTGTACGTATTGCTCAGCAAGTTCAAGTTGATGAAATTCCTTTACCAGATACTCCTGAGATGCCTGAATTTTGTAAGCATTTTTTTTCTTTACTTTGAGAATTTCATTTTGTTTTCTTAAATTTATTTTATTAAGTTATTATATATATTTCCTATTGTTTATTTGTTTTTATTTTTAGTAACTTCTCAGATTCCATTACCTAGTGAAATGGAAAACACAGAGGAGACTGAAGATGTTTCTGCTCCACCTTCAATTTTAAAAAAGACAGTGACTGTTAGGTTGGTACATTCTATTAAAATAAGCTGAAATTTCTTGTCTTTAATTATGTAATTAAATGCTTTTGCTAATAAATGCTTTCTACATAATGATACAGTTTTGTTCATATATTGGTTTCCTGCACCAGAAAACCATAAATTAAATCCCTTCTTAATAATTTTGTGAAATAATTGTAGCTCCTTAAAATTTTTTTAAGAATAAGATTATTCCCAATAATATGATCAATGTTTATCCTGTGATGATTTGATAGTAAGGTCTTCACTTCAGGGTCTAATATTAGGTCTATTTTTACTAAAGAACTTACATTAAATCTGTCGTTGAAGATCATATGCCCTCACATTGACCTTTAAAATTAGCTACTGATTCAGGAACCTTCGAAATCTAATTGTGGTTCAAAGTTCTGATGTATTAATTAAAATGTCCCCTTTCTCTTAGATTTGATTCTAAAATAGCTGAATAATAATAATAAAAAAACTACTTTGTAATCAGTGAAAATTCTAGATATCATGTGAATTAGTTTTTAATTATATATCTGTTTTGAAAAACACTTTTTTTCAGTAATGATTTTATATCATAAATAAATATCAATCACATGTGTGAATTAAAACATTCATTTAAATTTTTTGGAGGATGTTACTGAATTTTGAAAAAGAAAAAGTATAGTTTAAATGGAAAAGTTTTCATCAGCAAGCATACATAAATTTATCTGCTATATCATCGTGTGTGTGTGTGTTAGACACACACACACATTGGAAGCATATTTTAATTTTTATAAAAAAAATAATTGAATTGAATGAACAGTTATGTTGAAATAGCATTTTTCATTGCTTTTCCTTAAGTTTCGAAGTACTTGAACTCATATATTTTGCTTGTATTAATAATACAAGCAATATTATTATTAATACAATTGTTTTTTTAGAACTCTTTTAAGGCTTTCTAGAAACTAAAGTTATCAAATTAAATAAATATAGTAAATTATTGATTGCAGTGAAAAAGAACCAACTCCAACCAACTTACATGCTCCTGGTGTTCCCCCTGGACCCATTCCAGATCTTTCAAGTGATGAGGAGACTGAAGATGAAAGTATGCAATTTGTATCTTTCTTATTTAAATTCTTCTATTTAATGTAACAAATAAAGTTACTGTCATCATTTGACTTGATTATTATAAAAGAATTTATTTTTTGATATTAAGCTTTTATTTCTAGCTATAACTAATCAGACTAAAAAGGAAGAAGAAGCTACTAAACAAGACACAAAATCAGGTAATTTTGAACTATATAATTTTGTGTTTCTCTTTTATGAAGATGCAACTTATTTGCAAGTTCTTGCATCATTTGTATTGAACTGAAAGAAAGGCTATTGAAAAATTGCTATTTTGTGTGACCATATCATATTATAATTAGTTGTGTCCATGCTAGTTTAATTTTTTCATTATCATTGTGAAAAATTGCAAAAGTTCCTCTTTATACTTCTTAAAAACTGGTTTTTCTCCTTTTCTCACAATTCAAGTATGCTAAGAGATGTTTTCAATGAGTTATTAGTTCAATAGCTGTGTCAGTCCCATACTGAAAGAAAAAATATGTTAGTATATTTATACTGCTTTCTCTCTCTCTCATGAACACACATATGATATATAGGCTCTTAAATTGCTGTAAAATTATGTGGAAGTAAATAAGAATCTAATTCTTCTTTACGAAGCTAATTTACAGATATGTTTATTTTCTGACAATGTTAAGCACCAATGTTTTGAATAATTTTTTATAATTATTGTAAAGAATATTTTTATTTATTTATTTAAAAAAGTTTCAGGTAAGAATAGAAAAATACGATTTGCTGATGAAAAGGAAGAAGAAAGTGATGATGAAACTGGTGATGACAAAAATGATGAGAAAAAGGTATAACAGCTGGAACACATTATTTAATAAATTCATTCTGATTGTTTTAAACACACACACAAATATATATATATATATATATATATATATATATATATATATATATATATATATATATAATTTTATTTGTGGTTTATGTAGGGTGCAGATAATGAAGCTATGGATACTTCAAATGATGCTGAAACACTTCTTGAGAAGCATAGAGTGGAAGACATACCTATTCCTCCTATGCCCCCATCAACATCTCTACCACCAGGCCCTCCTCCAAGATTGCCTCAAGGTATTATAACATTAATAACTGAAATATGCTCTGCCATATATGCATATATATATGTTGTTAGTCGTGAGCAGCCTAAAATTAATAATAAGAACCTATAGCTTATTATACTTATGTTGTTATTATTTCTGTAAAGAAGCTTATTTTTTTAAGGTTCAATGAATGAATATATGCAATGTGTTGCTAATTATTGAAAAAAATAGGTCATTTTTTTTCTACTTCTTATCTTAGAATAATATTATGAAAAGAGAACTGCTAAAATAGCAAAATATTTACCTTAAAAAATAATACCTTATATGTTTTTTACACTCTGTGATATATTCTGTGGTTATTTCTTAGTTATTAGTTCTCTCTTTTACTTAAAATACATATAAAATAGTTCAATTTTTTATATTCTGTATTCAACTTATGAAAAAATAGTATATATAATCCAATAAATATTTAGTAGTACTGATAAGTAGTCTATTGAAATTATTTAATTTAGAAATTTATTACTATGAATTTTGTGAGATAGATGAGAGTTTTATGTAAATAAGTCAGCACTTAAAGACTTGTTATACTCTGAGTAGTAACAAGGTGTCAAGATTTTAAAAGTTATTTAAATTTAAACTAGGCATTAAAGAATAAAACCTATATAAATCAAAACCTTTATAAATCAAAATCTCTGTAGAATATTAATCCAGATTTCTTTAATATACTGTGACTTTATAATTTGCATGCATTACTTATTTAGTAATTTCATGAGGTAGAAATTGTCATTTTATTATCAGGTGCATCTGCAATAATGTTTTTTTAATGTAATTTTACATGATTTGGTGACTTGTTCTTTAATATATTGTTTTAACTCTACTTTTGTGAATTATTAAATTCTATTTTAATTACTTTAACCCTTTGATATAATAGAATCCTTCATTTATAAGGTATAAAATATTTGTTATTCCAAGAATAATTTTTGTTATTGTAATTTTTATCATGAAGTAACAAATTTTTCTATTGATAATATTAATATTCTTATGCATATTAATTATTTAATCCAATTTTAGAATGGATTTTTTAAAAATGTATTACATTTAGCATTTGTGAATTTATCAAACAATAAGGTTTTAATTTTATTTCTTATTTTGCAGGACCTCCACCTAATGTTCAGGTTATGTATCGACCTCCACCTCCACCAATAAGGGCTCATATACCTCCACCTCCTCGTATGTTACCACCAGGAGTGCCTCCACCACCTCCTGGAAGGCCAACTTTGCCACCTCCAGGTTTACCAATTAGACTTGGAGCACCTCCAATAAGATTACCACCAGGACCACCACCAGGTTTATAAATTTGTTTCTATTTAATTTTTTTATATTGTAGATAAGTTTAATTTTGATACATGCCATCATTTTGTGAGCTTTTTCTTGATCTAATAATAACTTTCAAATAAACAAAATTAAAACAATTTCACATTTCATTTCTTGCAATTTTCACAGTCCTTGTTGTGTAACATATAGTTTGGTTTTGTTATGGGAGAAGATTGCTTCTTTTTATTGTATTAAGGGCCAGATATTTTTCTTCTGTTGTTGCATCTTGTTGAGTGAGTTATTACGCACACTTGAGTTGTTGTTCACAGTACTTGTTTAATGTTATTATTTCATCTTGTTAATGCAACATTTACAACAAATTCTGCTTCTTTTATTTTTTTTATATAAATTCTTTTGCCCTAGACATTTTCAATATAAAAACCACTTCTCACCTACTGTTTCCACACAATTCAAAATAAGCTTTATATTATAATGTGCATGGAAAGAAAGAGTTACATTCTTGCAATCAGCTGTTTTTCTCAGTTAGAAGAAGCCATATGGAGTTTTCATCCATTTAAATTCTTTTTAGATAGTGAAACAAAATTGAATTATTAATGCTAAATTTTTCTGTGATTTCTTTTAATTGTTATTCTGGAACATTTTCTCCCTAAAGCATTTACAATTTGTTATTAATGGTGGATAGCTCTTGTCTTTAAGTATAAAAATCAGAATTTTCACTTTTAAACTACAAATCATCAAACTTTTTTTTTTTTTGACATTTAAACTATTTTTTGGGAACAAACAACCAAAATGCTTTTATTGTGCAATTCCTATTATTATTGCCTTTTCAAATTTCACAAAGAATTACATATTGAAAATAAATCTTTTCAATGTCCTTTAATTTTATTTTCTTAACTCAAAAAATAGATTTCATTAGTGTTCTGTATTGAAGGGACAAAAAAAAAAAAAAATAGTTTCATTTTTCAAGAACAACCAACACAGCCTAATAAAGTATCAACATCTTCCTATAAAATACTATCTGTCATTTTTTATAAAATTCAAACTAGAACTTAAGTGACTCTCTTATATGTATTTGTTTGTAGGGTTTTTTAAAGTATTACTAAGATATTAATTGTTATGTAAATAACATTTAAAAAAATGTCATATTCATCCGTGTAAGTAAACTCCAAACTCTGAGATACTGGAAATTTTATTTTTTGTATAAAATATATATTTTAGTTAATTTTGAATTGCTAGCTTCTGATGCTTATTTATTTTTATATAATATATTGTAAAGTGTTGAATAATCATTTTGTGATTTAGTTAAATCATTAAAAACAAAATTGTTTTAGTGAAAATTAATTATGGATTCAACAGAAAATGCAAGAAACCCAGATATTTATTCATCTTATGTCATTAACTGTAAATTTTGTTATTTATAAAGGGTAATTTGTATATTTGTATTGGTGTTTTACAAGCCAAAACATTTTTCACATATAATTACTGAATTTGTCATATAGGGAATGTACCTTAGTGAAATTTTTGGGAAATTTTAATTAGTTAAAAACTAAACTTGGTTTTGGCTTTTTCTACTTTGAGTTCAAATATTGAATTGAAATATATATTTACATTCAATTGTTGTAATTTCATTATTTATTTATTTTTGTCTAGATTTCATTTTTTAATCGCCTAGTATTTGATAGTATTCACTATTTATATTTTCTTTTCTACAAACAGGCATATAAAATGTTTAATTATAGTTTCAAAATTTTCTTTTGCATTATACGAGGGCAATTCAGAAAGTAACCGTCGTTTGGGTGTGGCACTGGAAATACGGTTCGGAGCGCCCTCAATCGAATGCACGAGCAATCTGTGATTCAGTAAGTTTCCAGAGGGAGAGTGTTGTAGGGCCAAGCGTTTGCTGGTTACAGCGTGACAAAATGTGTGCCGCCAAAGAAAGTCCCGCGAAATGTGAGGTGCGAGGAGTGATAAGATTTCTTTTGGCCACGTAAAAAAAATTGAAAGGAGCCATCCAAATGTCGCGGCCTGCTGAGTTCTGGGGCTGTGCTTCTGCACGATAACACACCCTCACACTGCTGTAAGAACGCGAGAGGTTTTGAGCAAATGGGATATGTTTCCCCATCCTCCCTACAGCTTTGGCTCCTTCTGATTACCATCTGTTCACTGCATCGAAGAAGTGGCTTGGGGTACAGTATTTCGCTGACGATGAGGAACTTAAAAGCTCAGTGATGCATTGGTTGAAATCGCAGGCAACCGCTTTTTATGCAGGTGGAATTGATAAATTGGTAAAATGGTACAACAAGTGTCTGAATAATGGCGTCGACTAGGTTGAAAAATAGAGGAGAGTTGTACCTTTGATATGTAAATAAATTGTTTTCCTCTCTGGTGATTTGTTTTATTTACAATGATTCGGAGATTACTTTCTGAATTGTTCTCGTATGTAATTGTTAATCATTGCTCAATTGAACTATTTTTATATACCCTAAAAGTAATAGCAGTGTATTTAATGCTATTAAAAACTCTTAATTTTTATACTTATAATATCGTATTTTTAAAAACTTTTTTCTATAGGTATGCCTCCACCAAGACTTCTTAGACCACCAACTGCTCCTCCACCGAGAATTTCAACTGTTTTGCCTTCAGCAAATGTGCCACCGCCTGGAACAACAAGTACAAATACATCGACTTCTGCCACAGCTGCTGCTAATGTGACTGTGCTAAGTGCACCACCTAGCTTAATGCAGCGCCCTAAAGGTGCTGAGGATGATACACAGAGATCAGCAACCATAGAGGCTAAACCACAAATTAGAAATCTAAGTGCTGATGTTATGAGGTTTATGCCAACAACACTACGTATCAAGCGTGAGGATCGGCAAAAGAAAGGTGGATCGAAAACTGGAACAACATGTAAGTATTTTACTTTCCTGCTTTTATATACTGTTAATATAAAAAATACAAATAGTATTTAGTTATAAATTATTAATATTTGAGTAGATTTTTTTTTGTTGGTAATCACAGTTAAAACATTAAGATGCTGTGAGATAAGGAAATAAAAGTGAACTAAGAATCTGAATCTTATCATGAATTTGCATATTATACAACTAAGAAATTTCCATTCTTTTGTGAACTCTCTGTAACTGGAAAATTATTTAAAAAGTTATTTTTTTTTCATTCTTTCCAACATATATTATTGTAAAAGAAGGAATTTTAAAGTGATAGATATGGATTTATCTACAAAGACATTGAAATTGTGTTATTTACTGTTTCTATCAGGTTTGCAATTGTCAACTTTTTATTGCATAATATTTAGTAATTTTTTGGCTCCAAAAAGGCAGTGATGCCCTGTAATTCACATGGAAAATTGTTACATTTTTAAATATATATATAGTGTTATATATATATATATCCCCCCTTTTAATTTACAATACTAAAACTTTTAAAATGACTTATTTTTTATATAATCTTCCCATCAAAAGATCTTATTCTGAAACAATTATTTTTTAATACATGTGTTTTAAAAATTGAGAAAAAATAAAGGAAAAAAAAGCTTTGATTTTTTAATTTATTGAAATTAATAAAAGTGAGAAAAAATGTGAATCAAACGGTTTTATAAATTATTACCCAAAACACTAGCTTTATTTTAAGTTTTGAAAGTATGTGAAAATGTATAAAGAAAAAACATAGAATTCAAGTTCATTGATATCTCTTTAACAAACTATGAATGCAGAAAATGAATGTGCAATGATAGTAATTAGCAGCAAAGTACTTTCCTGTTCCCAGGCAGTTCAAATATAGATTAAATGTAGCAATATTATCTGTTGTGATATCTTTTAATACACGCAGTATGCTGGGTAGCTATAGTTGTAAAAGTCTGCTCATAAAGAAGTTTTGCATGTTTTGATTCTATTGCATTAAGGATCATCTATTGTATCCACATGTGAGCGAAAAATTGGCACACTATTGCAGGTTTTGTATCTTAAAAATTGCTACCTTGAGATTTTTCAGCAGTTTCAAAATGTAGAAAAATTTTGTATATTTTCGGCCCTACTTGTTCAATGCCATTAAACAATAGTAATTCCACTAATATACATTTTCCATTCTGTGCAATTTTTATAAAAATTTGTTCACTTTTGATGTTAATTGCTCTTAAATTTTAGAAACTGATATGTGCTAAATTTTGAAAAAATCTCTTTTTGATTAAAACATGTAATGAAATAGCCAGTTACTAAGAATTTTGAGCAATTACAAGTGGCTCTACATTTATTCAACAATTTCTTTTCTGTATTAATACCACATAATATTAAACTGCCTTTTATAATATAAGCTTGCTCATTTCTATTCATACTACAATACTTAGTATCTGATCAGCAGTGGCAAAGTTCTAGGTGTGAGTAAACCCAATGAACTGATAATTTGGAATATTTATTAAAAAATTGGGCATGATTTCTTCCATTTCAGTGTTGCATATCTTTAATGAAAATTATTCTAATGTGTTTTAAACAGAATTTTTCATGAATCTCATGTATTATTTGCTAAGCAAAAAATCTAACCATATTTTTTATGTTGCAGATGATCACGTCAAAGATAATTATCCTACGGCTACACCAGTGTCAAATGCTAATGTATCAGCTCCAACAAAAGATGATGCATATATGCAGTTTTTAAGAGAGATGGAAGAATTATTATAGTTTTTTTTAGATTGTTTTTGTAAATAACATTTTGTAATAGGTCATCTAGCATGGCTTCATATTCATCATCATTTGAGAAAATGTAACATGATTCATTATTTTTGCCATGCTGGAAATATTTTGTTCTTTAAAAAATAAAGCAAATGTTGAAATTTTATTCTGAAATCATGTACTTTTTATGATTATATCCATCAAGTAATTCTACGAATGCAAAACTGATGAATCTGTATTACAACTGTATTGCCACAAAAATAAGAAAAAATTGAAAAATGCAGAACAATTTGATTTTCATGCAAACCAAGAAAATACAGGGAATTCTTTCTACCCCCCTACTCCTAATTCTTGAACACTGCAATAAAAGATCATAGCCACAGCACCACAAACAAAACAATTGTCTACTCTCAGACACTCCCCTCCCCCTTTTTTTCTATAGAGGATGAACGAGACTGCTATAACTGCACAAAAGAATATAATAAATTTCTCTGGCAGCAATAAGAACTCTTAATCTATGGAAGTATTTCGATGGAGATAGTTACTCATGTGTGAGTTTGTTGAGTACTTTGTTTATTATTTGAGAAGTTAAAAGCTTATTCATAGTAGATTAGAGAATTTTTAAAAACAATGAGCTGTACAAACTCTGTATTTAATCAAGATTGGGCAGATAAAAATATGAACTAATTTTACTGAATGGGTTGGAAAAGTTGCACAAAATCTGTAAGAAGATATTTGCAAAAATAGGCACTTATTAGCCATGCCAAAAGAAGAGAACATACAAAACTGTGAGTCTGCTAAAAAAATCATTGTAGATATTAGAATTTTTATCTAAAACGAATGAAGATGATATGCCAAGTCTAAAATTGTCAAATTAGATTTCTTTTGCTAAAGAACAATAATTTAAAGTTGAAAATTTTTCAAGCTTTATAATTAGTTTCATCATATTCCTGCTTGAATGCATTTACTGTTATATCGGAAATATTTTCATATAGCCAAAAATGGTGTGCATTATTTGTTACATGCTTTGATGAAACTGAATTACTTTTCATAAAAATATCAATTAGATTTCATGTTAAGATATTAGTATGAATTAACCATTAGTCTTCATAAGATATTAGAATTCAGTAATTTTAAGCCATACCACTGCTTTATATTTGAGAATCCTTCGAGAAGTTTTATCAAGTTTGGACTTTCAATTACATTGACAAATTAAGATGGGCCAAATGTAAATTTTAAAGATGTGCCAAAAGTCTTCTAAGTAAAAATGGCTGTAACATTTTTAATTAATATAACAGTCTTAAAATAATAATTCATCAGCTTGAATGATAGGAAGTAAGATGTAAAGGTATTAAATGAAACACATATTACAGGCCATATAACTTAAATTTATTGAAGTTTATTTATTGGACAAAAGAAATTATACAATTATGAAATACTTATACATAAGATATTATTACTTATATGAAAATATTTATATGTAAAAAAGCAACACCTTAATAAAATAAAGTTTGAAATTCTAACTGAAAGGAACACTAAAGATTTTAGTTTCAATCTATTCTACATTAAAACTTTAAATTTCATTTGTAACATCAATTTAAAATATAATTTACAGATATTATAAGTACTGAATTATAACATTTAAAATTTAAGATTTTTTTTCTTTCTCCTTTAGAAAGCAGTATTTTTAAAAAAACTAATTAATACGACACATTTTTAAAAAAAATTATTCTCCATTATAATTTTAAAAAAGAAGTTAAGTATACATATTTTTATTAGTAATGAAGACACTAACAATAACATTAATAATGAGTACCCATGTTTGATGTCCAAAAGTAAATATATATTTGCAAATATAAAATCCAAAAATCACAGGGATGCACAGATATTCACAAAAGTAGACTAGAGAGAAGGGGATCAAAGCAATAAATAACACTAAAATAAAATAATGGAATAAGAATATAAAAAAGGGCAATTTCTTTTAAAATTGTAGATTGTTATATGCATTAGATTGAGGGAACTGCTCTAAACCCCACTATTAACTATGACTAAAACTAAAACTTAATATGTAAAGAATTTTAATGTAGACTTCTGATATTCATTCGGTTTGTTTAAGACCAAGTAAAACTTGAAAGAAATTTAAGAAAAAAACTAAAATGGACTAAATAACCTAAATTTATGGTAGCAGCTTTTATCATTAAATATTACTTTTTAAAAACAAATTTACAAAATTCTTTTCTAAATGAATTTTATCAGATATATAGAGAAAAAAAATATTTAATTCCATCTATGCATTTTAATAGTTACTTAGTAATAAAATATTTATATTTTGATAATAAGAATATAAATGGTAATTATATCAATTAACTAATGAATAATTAATCCAAGATTTGCATTTTTATACAGCTAAACTTTTCAGCAATTCCTTTTCTGGTAAAGATAATTAAATCCTCCCTAAGGTAAAGAAAAATACTTTAAATAAATCTACAGAAATTCTTTTATTATCTAAATAATACTTTGAATAATTTTTATATATGCATCCCATTCCCCGAAAATTATTATTTCCTTTTAAAGAAATAACTAATATAATTACTGTGAATAAAAATAGAGGAAGTATGAAAAATATTTGAAAAATAGACACTATTTATACATTTATATCGCCTATTATGTATGTGTATATATTATCTATTTAATATAGCCTTCTAAGTAGCTCAAAGTGTTATTAAAAATAAATTTCAATCTTTCAAAATCAAGGTAAGTAAAAATTTTAAAAAATTGTCCCTTTTTTATATATCTTATTCATCGAATATTAAACTTCATTTCAAAACATCAAATGAAATAATAAAAATATTTCCATGACAAATACATCTTCAAATTCCACAGCCAACAATATAAATATCATAGAATATATAAAAACAAATAATTTAATTGTTGATAAAGTAATTAAATAACTTATTTCTCCCCTTTTATAATATAAAATCTCATATATATCACTCTTTTTAGTATAAAAATAAAATTCTAACTAATTTATTTAACCTTTCATTTTAAATATAAAAATCTGAACAAAAAAAAAACTTAATTATCTTTAAATAATAATGAAAGAAAAAAGTCTTTGGATTTATTTCATTTTGCACTGCATGCGTTATCTTTCCTGTTGGAATTTTATCTCATAAAAGACGAGGTATGATTTGTTGTTCATAGCCAATGAAGAAAACTACATTTTTAAATTCTTTGAATTTCAAATAATTTCACATCAGTATCATACCATATTGGAGGATCAACATTCCTGCATAGTAAAAAATATATAATATCAATTCAAAATACAAAAATATAATGTAAGAAAACGCATAATACTTATGATTTTTTGTCAAATAAAGCTGACTTACCTTAAATAAATTACACCCCACATGTATGTTCTAAACCACATTGTGGTTCCACTGTTAGCTTGATATTTTCTAATTAAAATGGGATGCGGAACAGGTAACAAACCAACCAATGTGCCATGTTGCAAAAATTTCAAAATTTCACTTTCGTCAGTTAACCCTCTGTAAAAAGACATTATTCAGAAAAAAGCTTTGTATTGGATATGATAGTTATCTTTCAAACAAGTGAATAAAGAGAATTTTAAGAAGACTAGTTGAGTTTCAAAAAGTAAATTACATGTTAAATATGAAAAATTACATATTACAATTGGTCTACTTCCCAAATTATAAAAATGTACGATTTTGCATTCCAGAAATATTACAAGATGGTTATTTCAAAGGGAATATTTCAAATGGTTAAATAATTATTTTAATTTCACACTTATTCTATTAAAGTTACAATAAAACTTCTGCATAAGTATGATGCAAAAAGTTGGCATTTTGCATCATACATGTGACAATAAAATGTATCTCTAGTATCACTTTCTAAGAGCTGAACAGCTTAACAATTTCAATGTAAATAATACTGTATTATATTTCATATGTTCCAGAAAAATATCCAGAATCAACTTTGCATTTTAATACTATCTACTGAAACAGTTCTTTGTTAGATGATAAAAATAGCATTTCATCATATTATAAAGACACAAGTCAGTACAACACACAAACATGGAGGAGTTACAATGATGAGTAAAGTTTAGTACAATATGATGAGTACAGTTATGATGAATAGTTTTTTAAGATATGTAAAAACATTTCTTAAGAAATGTTAACATGTTTCTTAAAAATTAAAGTTTCTCATTCAAGCAGATATGGATAATTTGCTCCACAGAAAAGTAAAATCTGTATGTTGCACATTACAAGATAAAATTGCAATAGAATCTTCTTTGTTTTTGAACAAAGAGGAAGATATTTCACTTCTTCAAAACTAAAGAAATTCTTTAAAAAATACATTCTACATATAATAAATATGAAATCACAACTTTTTGTAGTAGAAATTGAAAAAAAAAATCAACAATTATCAAAACGATTCAAGATATGTATTTTAAATAATTTTTTATTATAAATAAATTAAACCAAAAGCATGATATTAGAATTCAGTCAGCAAAAGAGATAATAAAAAAACTAAAACTAAATAAAATGAAGGTAAAAAAATATTGATTAAAGTATTAACTGGAGTATTTATAAAAAATATTCCTGAAAAAACTTCCAAAGTTCATTGTTTATGAAAGTCTGAATAAACTGAAGCCTTCAGACCATACATTTTTTAAACAGATGACTGGAATGCAAAAATTAAGTTCACATCAAAACAAAGTAGTACTTTGCAGCTACATTTTTGAAAGTAAAATTGTTAAAAATGATTAAAGTTTTAAAAAAACTCACAGCCATTAAATCTTTTAACGTAAATGGTTCATTCCTATATTAGGAATTTCTTATGAAGCCAAAATAATATGTAAAAATTTAAATTCCATTGGAAATCAAATTGAACACAAAACAGTTTGTCAAACGTATGAATTCAATATCAATCAGTTGCAATTCCATAACAACTAATCACATTAAGATGCCTGTTTCTCTCTCTGGAATGAAAAAAAATTAAGCCCCCCCCCCAATTAGAAGAAATTCAATAGTTTGGTGAATTCTTCAAAATTCCCATCAATGGGCTATGCACTTAGAAACACTGAAAAATTTGCTCTTCCAGATATATCCTAAAAATGTTCATCTTGTGTTCCTACAGAATTGGAGCATAGATATTAAAAATTCAAAAAAAAAAAAAAAAAAAGGTAAATTAGGGATTTTTTTAATGCAGGATAAAAATCTGTTACATAGCTGTCTACATCATTGACAACTCATCCTCTAAATATGATTTTCTATGATATATTTTTTGGCATTTTATTTAGAATGATGCTCTAAACAGTATAAGCAGATCTTACTGAGCTCAAAACTGGAATCAGAGCCATCAATAATTTAAATGATATCAAACCAGTATAGAAAGAATCAAAATAGTTATATAACACTTATACACTAAAATTTCAAAATTTGAGTACATTTTCAGGATGCTAATTTATTTTTGCATATTAGTAAAATAAAATTTTTGAAGCTGGATTAACATTGTTGATATCCAGCTCTTCAGTGGAACTTCTATAGTAAAGCTAAAAAGAAGGTAACTTACTTATCAATGCATATTTTTTCCACTTGCGGAACAAGAACCTGCAGTAATCTCATGATAGTTTGAAGAGGCAACTTCTGTTTCCATGATATTACCCAATCAGATGTAGGTACCCACTGGCTAGGAGGAACACTTGCAATAGAACTAGCAGCAGAACTTGCACGAGTTCTGTGGAAAGCATTTGATACAGTTGATGCAGCTTCTGAACTTGATGAATCAATAGACAATGTAGGACTGAGAGGGGGTGTTATCTAATAGAAAAAACATTTCAAATCAAATACAGTTTAATACAAAAACATTATACTATAAAAGTAGTTTTTCTGTTATTTTTAAAACAGAGGTAAATTAGAATTGTGGTATCTTTTATAGATAAAAATACCACTGTATGTTGATTGCATATTAAAAATATGCTACAAACCATGCTCAGCAAACTACTACTCAACCCCTTAAAGAACATTGCAATAGCAACACAATTTATATCTTTCGACAATGAGAGGGTTTTTGATGAAATGCCACAGTCACCATGTTGTCATCTGGTAACAATATATAATTAAAATTCTCAAAAAATGAAAGTGAAGCACTGGTGAAATCAGAAAATTGTTATATTAATCAATGACAAAAAAGGACACAAACTGAATTTAAATAACACATTAAATAGAAAAGTTAAGGAAACCTATTTATACAATCATTTGAGCTTAATTTCATCCATTAACTAATGCCTTTTTTAAATACAATTGTTATATAACTAAAATTATCCTTGTATTCAAATTATATGCTCATTTTATCAAGACAGAAATCTTAAGCTTTTGGTGGAGAAAAGATTTATTAGGGAAATTCTTAGAACTAATAACCCTGAGAGGGAAAAAAATTTAAATAATTCTGTATAATTTTCATTTAGAACCATTTCTGAAATCAATATTTACTTCAATTTCAATAAAATTGCCATTCTAAGAGACTGATTCTCTAACCAGAACATTTCAGATGTCTTATTACATAAAATGTGAATTTTTTCTGGCATTATTATTATATTTTCTTTAAAAACTTTTATTTAGTTTCAATTGTTCAGCTTCCTTACATTTCACCAGTTTAGAATGGTTTGATCCTTATGTCAATTGTTCCTTTCCACTGCTTATCTCATATTTTGCAAATCAACACTATCTTAAAATGTAAAATAGATGTTATAATACAGATAAGAAATGTAATAAATAAAGTAATAAATAAATGTGCAAATGTAATTCAGATAAGAAAAATGCAAAAATTATTAAAAAAATAATGCAAATAAAAAATATGATATTCAAATGCCTTCATAATAATTACCTTATTGATATTATTTGTTTTATCTTTGGGTGAAACCTCAGGTTTGGAAGCACTTGCATTTCCAATCATTTCCTGACCTTCAGGATCTAAGCCTGATGTTTGTGATGTATCATCACTAGTTTTCTCTTGGGCATTCATTTCAAGCACAGTATCAAGTGAAGGGGCAGAAGTTTCTGTTGGACTAGTAGGAACACTTGGAGGATGTGCTCGCTCTCTTTCAGTCATTTTATCTATGCCTATTTAAGAAAGGGATAATTTACAGAAGACATTATTAACCTTAAATTAACATTACTTATTTTCATTAAAACAAACGAATATTATAATAATATCTGTCAAAATCAGCTTTATTCCCACTTTTTCACAATGAAGGAAAAATATACAGAAATATAAAAGGAAAAGCACAAACAAAAATTTATGAAAATCTGCACTTAATTTTATAAAAGTAAATAAAAATTAACAGTCATAAATATACAATTTTAATTACAAAGAAACCACCACAATGAAAGAAAGAGATGCTATTAGAAATAATGACAATCTACAATCCTTCCCAATGATTTAGAAATAACTTCAAAGATAAACAAAAAATTTATAAAATCTACGCAAAAAATTAATACACATTTTTTATCACAATTCTGTCACTTAAGAAAATATATATTACTAGTGATAAAATAACACTATGAAAGTATAATATGAAACATCATTACCATGATTAAGAAGAACATGTATATGTTGACACTCTACAGACCAGACTGTTTGACCTAGAGCTATCAAATTTGGAGAATAAAAATGTAAACTTCTAAGTATTTTTCTTTAATTGAAGCAAGATTTCCCCATATTACTACATAAAAATTGCATTTATATTATTTTAAAATCCAAAAAAATCTTGTCAATAATAATTACCTCTTTACAAATTTTTAAAAAATATTATAAATGAAACTAACATTTTTATCATAGTTACAACTAATTCTTCCTTCTAGATTTTTCTTCCACTGTTGATGGTCAAGAAATAAAGATCTGACTTATTTTTCAATACCGAATAGACTTTTATAAAAATTATAGACTTTTATTTAAATTATGATTTTAATACAGTTTTTGATAATGTGATAATTACAGCTCATGTTTATGCAATGATGAAAATTGTATTTAAGTTTCCATTATTTTTAAACAGTTTTATACTATTAATCTTTTAGCTTGGTATTTTACTTTCTTCATTGAGCCAGAGAAACGCATTATTAAACAATCCTTTGAAATACAATGCAAATTATAAAATGGATTAAGTAATACATGTAAAACTTCAAAATTGAATAATTTTTTAAATGAACGTACTTTCAAATAAATAAGCACACTATTGTATTAACTGAAGTTTACTTGAAATGAAGTTAAAATAAAAGTTCATATTTTAGGTAAAAAGACAGAAAATTAGAAAGGTGTAAAAATAATTAAAATTGTATTAAGCTCCTAAAATAGCATGAGTTAAAACTTAAAAATGATGTTGAGAAAGTCATTGAGAAGACTAAATTATGTAATTCAATTAACCAGTAAGCAAATTGTAGTTTTACATAATTAACAATCCTTGTAAATTTTCCTACATCAAAGGAAGCTAATTAATAATGAATATTCATAAATAAAAATGCATTTAAGATCCTAAAGGTGCCAGAAAATTATTGCTAGCCTTTTTACATTTATATATAAATAAACATTCAGTCTGCTTCTAATATAATATGATAAATCAAACATATTTTAAAATTATTTTTAGATAAACTTAATACATTTACCTAGTAAATTAACTTGTACACTCATTAACATACGTTAACTTGTAATTTGTAGACTTTAATTGCTTACTTAAAAATGTAAACTTACATGGTGTAGCTGCTAAAGATGCATTCAGTGTTCCTTTTTCAGCAGGTTTAGCGGGTGTTGAGCCTTCCATGCTTTGATTATTCACTCCTGAAACACAGCTATTCAGACTTATGGTGCTGGTTGAAGGTACAAGTTTGTTACGCTTGCTTAGAGATTTCTGAATAGTACTGTGATCAGTTGGCAAATTAGCCAGAGAATGGAAGACATTACGTTTCCTTATTATAGTGTAGACTAAATTAGAATTGCCTGTAAAATAATATCTTATTAGCCATAAAATAATGCTTATATTAACAATATTTACTTCAAAAGATAATTTTTTAACTAACCATCAAACTGATATTGAATAATGTTGTTGAATATTTCAAGAAGGAAAAAGACAAGATGGTGATTTGAAGGGCTTGAATACAAATACCATGGTGTGCTGAAAGCCTGTAAAAGGAAGATATATAAAAATTAGAATGCTTTATAACAGTGATAAGTTAGAACTAACAATTTTTCATAAAAGGAGCAGTAGAAAAGAGTTTGACAAAAATCTTTGTTTACCATTATTTTAATCTTCCAAGTTGCCAAAATCGCTCCTATTATTCAGCTCAAACAGAGATACAAAAACAGAGATAAAATTCCAAGTCTTACATATTCATAAGATTTCTAAGTTTTGATTGTGTGTCAGAATGTATAGCTCATCTGCTTTAAAATCTTATTTCTAAAAGTTTAAAACATTTATGCCTCTATATTGACAATGATTTAAACCTACAATAACTTCATACAATTATTATTAGAATATAGATTCAATTTTTCATACTAGCATATATGAAAATGCTTTTTTATGTTCATATTTCTCACAAAAATAGATATGTAACAAATTAATCTCTTGACATGAAACAAAGAGTCCGGTTTCTTACTAAAGAATCCAGTTCTTCTAGAGCAAATTGATAATGAGGAACAGCTTTTACCATAAATGAGTGAGAGTTGATTTTTTTTAATAAAAAGATTTATTTATGCATTTTTTTAAAAAAATTCTTCCTTCTTCAATTTTTATCTAAATCTCTTCTCTTAAAACTCTGAAAATTGGCTGAGTTATGCTGGCAAAAATGAATTGTAGCTCAAGGCATTAAGGACAGCAAATCTTTAAGTTAATTGCAGGCTAGATATGGCGAGTTTGCAAAAAAACAAAGATAAGCTTTTAAAAAATTTATTTATCATTTATTTAAAAAAATACTAACAAAAATATTTGTACAACATAGTATAGTTTATAATAAAATCTAATTAAAAGAAACCATGGAAGCTGTTATTCTTGAAAATATTTTTGACTAAACGTTCAAGTATATTCAGTTATAACTCTCAAACAAAAAATGAAGAATTAAGAACAAAAATATTATTTCATTTTTTAAACTAGATGTTAGAAGATATAGAGACAAATTTGATTGAGTGATTACCACTCATTAATGAATTCTATCTTATGGTAGACTTTAATAAATTATCAGATGAATGTGTACTACATTGCAATCCTCATATCCAAATATCAACAACAATAAAAAAAAATATGGACTTTGTTTCTCTCGATTTAGTACTGTTAGCATATAACATATTTACAGAACATAACTATGACATAAAGCCACAAAACAAAAATGCATTTTGAAAATTTTGTATTATCTCTCAGTAATTTTTTTCAAAATTCTTTTCTAAGAGATGATCACAAGACACCTGATGTCTATAGAAAAACAATTATGTCTATAAATCTTTTAACATTCATATGTTAAACATATATATTGTTATTACTGTTTGAATTATTTTATTTATTTAATTCTATTGTAATGTAGATGTTATTTTTCTAATAATTAAGTACAAACCCCAAAAAATTTATTTAAAAATGTATGTAATTTCAATTTTGTTTATATGTTTGATTTGAAATGTGGTACAAATACTAGAAACAACACAAATGATTTTGAACGCAAAAGATAACATTTACATAAGTTGATATCAAAAATTACAGAAACCATAATTGTTATGTGCAGATATTCTACTCAATATTTCTTACTTCTAAGAGGTGTAAAAGCTTGGTGCTAGCAACCATAGACAGGGTCTTCAAATAAGGGGAAACTGAAAAATAATATAAACTTAAACAATCAATAAAGAAAAAAATCACTGCAAAAAGAAGGAAAATAAATTCCCATAACAATACTTCTCTTATTTAAGCCCCTGTGCATTTTAGAATTATTTGTTAAAAACAATCATTACAAGAAAATAAACAAATGTAATTTAATAAGTAAAAAGAGAAATTTAACAATTACCATTTACAATAATAGTTAGAAGGCAATCAAACAAAGGTTGAAGACGTTGATGTCCAGTAGTAATGATTTTGTGAAATACCTAAGAACATAAAATAAATACATTTTATACAGCTAACCTATTTAAAATTATACAAAAATGAGTTTAGTTAAATTTATTTAAAGAATTCAGAACTCACAATTATCAAAAGGTCTGCATGTGTTCCAGTAAATACTGGAATATCCATAGGCACACTTGCTGTATATGGTTTATTTAACCGCACACCAAAATTTCGTTCCCCGCTCAATAACAAGAGGATAAAGACTCCAATATGAACAAGCCCAACTCTTGCTAAAACAAAATTTAAAATCAGGAAAATGATATTAATTATTCAAAAGGTTTAACTAAATTTTTATCCCAGTATTAACAGTATATTATAAAGTACAATGTTATTTTAATTCCAATTTTTTAAAAAATTAAATACAAAATAATATTTTAAAATTCATGCATCAAAGACAAAAAAAAATGAAAGGAAATTTACCAATTACCTTATCTTTCATACTTATAAATTTTCTAATTTGATACTACATAAAAAAAAAAACAAGGGATCCCTTTTCTATTTAGTAACATTCTATACAAACATTCATTTTATATAATTCTTCATAGCTTTATAAAATGCTCAGTAAATATTATTACTCTAAAAGCAGATACTCCAAATAATAAGATTTTTGAAGAATCTCAAAACTACATACAAATAATGTGAAAAAAAATTATGAAAAGTCGAGTCATTGATAGCATTACAAAATAACTTACATTGATCTGCTCGAGCATCATTCAAATGATATAGTATAGGAACTAATACTTCAAGAACTTCACTGCTCTTTAATACATAAAACATAAATTTCTATGAAAAAAGAGAGAAAGAAAAGATAAGAATTTTAATGAATTTATATTTGCCTTCACTAAGATTCATAAATATATTAAATGGAAATATATGCAAGTAAGATAGAAGTATAAACAAATAAAATAGAGTAAGACAAGGAGCAAAAAAAATTTTTTTTAACATTATTTAGATAATATTTCATGGAATTACCAACAATCTTTATATGTACTAGAAAATATTAATATTGAAAAAAAATCTACCTTATTATAATCACAAATTTTCCAAAAAAATATAAGAAGTTCCTGATGAAACTGAACTTTTTTTGTAGAGTTAGGAATGTAGGTTTGTATAAGAGGGTTATTCAGTAGTCTTGTGAAACCTTTTAAAATGAAACTAAAATCTTCTTCTCTATGAACACGTGACAAGTAATTGATGAATAAATTACTTGGTAATCCCTTCTGAAATATAATTAAAGATATAATTTAGAAGCAATTGCAATCCTTAAAATAATCTAAAAGAGTAAAAAAATTTCTTCATTTTTTATACAAGTATAAATGAAGCACATAAAAATCTGAATTATCAATAAAATACACAAAATTAGAAGAAGTTATAAAAAAGAGATTAATGTTGAAATATATCAATTTACTGGCAAAGTGCTCATTAAAAATTGTGCAGTTTATTTTTCTATAATATTATTTATGTAAATGTTGAACAACTAACAACATTTTTGGAATGAGAAAATTTTATTAAATAAAGCAAAACTTCATTGAAGAGCAGTTTAAAATAATTTCTGCCCTTTGAACACAAAACTAGAAATGAGATTTTAGGATAATATTAAGTTTAAACAGTTCTACAAATTTATATATAT
>JAOUZG010019159.1:27948570-27980944 GCA_026289955.1 Argiope argentata | reverse complement strand
AATATTCTTACCTATTATCAGCTGATGTGAAATACTGGATCCATTTATTGGGATTAAGATGGACTTCTATAAGATTGAAAACAAATGAAAAATAAAAAGCTTGTAAAAGGGAAATTAATAAATTTTAATTCAAAAAATAATAGCCTTATAACTATTAGGTGACTAAAATCCAATAAAAAGAAAATTATGCATAAAATATCTATGACATTACCAGAAGCTGGCATGTACATTGTCTGACTGAAGCAAGTCAATAAAAGCTTTAATATCTCTGTCCTATTGTAATCATGTTGAGGTACATGACTTGGGGTATGAGCAAAACCAACTCCAGCCTCCCATATATATTCACAACTGTCTATAGACTGTAAGTCTTCTGGATTATCCTGTTAATTTTTATGAATTATACTTTATACATATAAATATAGATAACTACACCATAAATTTAATAGAATTAATGAAGCTAAAAAGATTTAGAAAAATAAAATAAACATACAGTAATGCAATATTTAATTTTTTTTTAAATTTATACATAGTATACATTTATGCATTATTTCATCAGTTCCAGATTTACTGGAAAGATTTGTAATGATAAAGCAATTCATTAAGAGGATGCAAAGCAATTTTTTATATTTCATTTTTATGTTACCTGGTAGGTTTCAAAATTATCTTTAAGAGAGATGTAGATTGTGATATTAATATCATGATTTCAGAATTATTCAAAATCTACAAACTAATAGAAACTAGACTATGTGAGTGTATTAAGTGTCCTCATCACTTAGACTAAGTTAAGTGATGAGGATAAAGAACGGGAAACAGTTACTTCATTTTTAATAAAAGCAGCTGATTAATTCAAATTTTTTAAAAAATGTTTTGACTATAAAAATGTTTGTTGAAAAGGTTCAGTGAATTCAATTGGATTTAAAATGCTGTACTTAATACTATAGAAAATTCATATATCAAACAAGAATTAAATGCCTACCTGCATGCAAATTAACTGTACAAAGTAAGAAATGTGTAATTAGTACTTATATCTTATTAAGATATATAAATTTTAACTTTAAAAATTGAATAAATGCTTTCAATATTATGGAATAATATAAACATTACAAACTAATCATCTCACATTTTTCAAGAAACACAACATTAACAGCAGTTTTAAATTAATCTTAGAAAAGCATGTTCATATATATATATATATATAAAATATTTAAAAAAAAATATTACTTTATTATGTAAATATTAATATACTATATATGTATGTTTAAAAAAGTTATTTATCAAAGCATCTTATAATACAGTGACATAATATAAGAAATAGCTACATTTTTTAATAAAAAAAAGAGTTTAATAATCAAAAATGTATCAAATATTCAAAAGAATACAATAAAAATCATTTATAAAGGTACTTACAGGTCCAGATTTTTTACCAGCTGATACAGTGAAATCTGGGCAAAATAATAAGTCCTAAAATATACAAATAAATAAATATATAATATGCAAATAACAGAAAATACATAATATCCTTTTAAATATGTTTCTAATATAGATGCTTATATTTTAAAAAACCCTCTTAAAATAAAATAGCTTTTAGCAAAGCAAAATGCAATTCAACCATTGAAATTCACAGAAATATAAATATATTTTAATGCTATGAACCCAAATCCCAACTAATTCAAGTATGCCAGACACTTTGATTTAGCAAAAACCTGTGCACCTGTAAACATTTTTTCTTTCTATTTTTGAAAATTAATGAAAATTTTTAATAAGCTGAAAGATTTTTGTGTTTCTCTATGATTATATGTGAAAACATTGTAAGATTGTAAACAAAGATGAATTTTGCATTATTTTTGAATGCAAAAAGTTGCAAAGATGTTCAAGCTACTTTTATTATTTCATCCAGCATTTAAATCATTAAAAACAAAAAAGATTTTATTGGTAACTGTTAAAAATTCTAAGAAAATGCAATTATAGTATCATGAAAGTTGGAATTTATATGAATACAACAATTATGTTTTTAATAGCACTAAATAATGGAAAAATTCATTTGCATAATAAAATAAACAGGATAAGGTTATTGAAAATATAATTTTAATGTGTATGATAATTTAATGCATTTGAACATTTTGCTGAGGGGATAATAAATAAAAAGCCAATAATAAAATATTTAAATAAAACTAAAGACAACCAACATACACATAAAACTGATTGTCACAGGCGGAAAGTTGTCAGCTAGTAGTACATGTGATTGAAGATAGAAAGGTTAATATGAGACTGAGTATGTGATGATATTCTACACTGCAAACCACTGGATCTTAAATTAACTATGCAAACTATAACTATGCTAAGCTATACTTTTGTAAAAGTATACAAATATTTATATTACTTTTATTTTCACTAAAAATACTATCTTTTTTTCTTCCATTAGTGATTAAAAAAAAGTATGTAGCATTACCTTCCCACCCCCTGTAACAATTTAACAAATTATAATTTTAAAAAAATAGTTACTTTTTGAAGCATGGCTTAAAGTGTTTTTTTTTAATTTATAGTAATCAGCGACAAGAATTAATAAGAAAAGTATGCAATAATGACCACTATTTTCTATTTGTACACTTTTAAACACTACATGTATACAAAACTTATTATTGTTTTACTTTTTTCATAGTAGTGCACCAAATACAAGGCAAAAAAGATTCTTGTTCTAATATTTTCAAAAATTATCAAAGTAAATTTCCTTTATTTTTTATTTTAGTTGAAATGGTTTTGGCTGCAAAGTGTCAACACAACAATCAACACATTTTCCATATATATATATACACACACACACAATGTAATAGTGTTGTTATAATGATATTTGTACAAATGTATACTCTCAAATTATTAGTTAAATTGTTTGAAAACTGTATTAATTAAATAATTCTCATAACAATCAATAGCTTTTATAGTCATATAAATCCTATACAGAGGCCTCACTCCAATTACTTCATGTTGAATCAAACAGATATTCACTTAAGGTGTTATAAAAGTTATGAAGCACTCAATATTATGCATAAAAATATCTCAAATGATGATTAATTTTATTTATAAAGGCTATATATTTTAATATTGAGTTAAATGATAATTAACTATTCCCTATTTTGGATTTAAAGTTCAAATTTTAGTTAAGTTGGCAAAGTAAACTTATCAATTACCTAGCAAATGAGTGCACACGGGTCTAAGATTTTTAAAATAGTATGAGTTACTGTCTATAAATATTTAATAAGAAGAATCTTAAAAGCTAGTTACCAAAGATAAATAATTAGAAATGTCTTCTGAGTAAATTATTATTTAAAAACTGTACCTATATAACCTATATAGGTAATTTTATGGGTAAAAATATGTTATATTTTTATATTGATATAAAAATATAAATAACCAATATAATATTAAAATATATATATTTGTTTGGTAGATTTATGGAAAGATGCATGAGAATTTCAATAAATTAATAGATACTTACACAAAGTGCACTGATTAAAGATTGTGAAAGAGGCATATTTTCTCCCTATAATAAATAAACAGAAATTCCATGCATAAGAATGCTTTATATTATTTTGACATTACAATTAAAATATGTTTTTAAAATTTATAGAATTAAAAAGTAATTCAATCTACAAAGTTTTAATTTAAAATATCAAATTTGCACTGGCAAAATTAAAGAACTAATTTTAAAAACAGAAACTAAATCACCTTTATTTTATTTACTCAATTTTATTTGATTTTTTTTTAAAAAAGAAATGATAGAATTTAGTTAAATTAAAAAAACAACATCCAACACATTTTTTTTTTAAAAAGTAATAAATTAAAAGTATAATATAGTTTAAAATAAGTCCAATGAAACATTTCTACAAAATTTTGGATTTAATTAATTAATTTATTTATTAATTTTATTTATTTATTTTTTTTGTGTAACATTTTATACTATTATTCACATACATCTTTCTGATTTTTTTAAAGGCAATATTCTGTCTAAAATCATGTCAGCATTTTTTAAAATTATATAAGAGCAAACTTTTAACAGAAGTATATTTAAAAATATTCACAATTAACGAGCTGATTTTTTCAGAATCTCATTTTTTTTTTCTTGATATAGTATTTATTTCTTACAAATAAAAATTTTAAAAACATATCCCTTAACGATATAATAATTTTCCAATGTTTAATAGCTATATATCACACTAAATATTACATTTAAAAAAATACAAACCTCACTGTCTGTTTCATCACAAGATTTGCCTGGAAGACTTGACCAGAAAAAACCTCTCCAATCAGATTCTTCAAATATGTAGGGCAGAATTCTTGTCAACAGTCTAACACAATTCAGTGCTTTAAAAACATAAAACATTTGTTTCATCATATTCCATTAATACCAACAACAGATGTAACAAAAAAAAAAATAAACAATAAGTGACAAATGAGAATTTCTATTAGGTTTTGAATCATATGATGCAAAAGCTATTAAAGTCATTAAACTGTGTAAAACAAATGCTTAAAATTACAATTTTTTCAAGTTTAAGATAGTTTTTCAAACTTGAAAAAATGTAAAAGTAAATCCTCTTCATTTTATAATCCAACTCCACTTTGACCGACAGGTCTTAAAGCCAGATTCACATTTTTCAACAATTTTTTTTATTCATAGATGTTATTAAAATTTTACATAAAACATAAAAATGCAATCTATATGTTCGGTATTATTATTTATACTATAAAAGATGCATAATATGTATACTATCATAAATGCTGTAAACAAAAATAGAGCATGAAAATTGTTTTATTTTCAAACTCATTTTTTAGTCATGAATATGAAATGTCATAAGTTTGAGAAAAGGGTTTAAAAAAAGTGGATTTTAAGTATTTAAAGGGAGTTGAAATATTGAAATTTATTTAATATAAATATGATGCTGTAGTTATACTGACATACTGTAAACACTGACTGTTGAAATTCAGCCATTCTAAAAAGATATGATGACAAAAGATGCTCTCACAAAGTAATCTCACTTCTTATAACAAATGAACCGTATAAGTTGATGGAATGGAAAATTACATAATTTTATGATTGTGAGAAAAGCCAAGAGTTCTATGTTAAATTTGAAGTTTATTTTTTTGTTCCAAAATTCTGTTGGACCTATTTTTAGCAAAAAGTAATATTTTAATGAACTTTTTAAAGTCACTAATAAGTACAGTAGCACTGAAACTATATAATCTATCTATAAGTTCTATCTATACATTTAAGTTATATGCGAAGGTACCTATATATACCATCAAATATTAACATGATGAAAAAATGTGTGATTTTAAAATTATTTATGTACATAATAAACCTTTTTTGAAGAAATGTATCAATATACATATCTTTCTCACTTTGGAACAAGCAAAATAAACAGAAAATACTTTCAAATTATAAATAAATAAGAAAAAAATCTGATATCTGAATTAATAATACAGAAAATATTCAACAATGGTTAAAAGAATGCAGTTAATTTTTAAGGAAGGGATAAAGATTTCTAATAAAATATCACAGTTGTTTCAATTACGGCTAATTACACAGGCTTGCAAAATTTGTACACTAATTATAACCCTTAATACAATACAAAAATAAATAACTGCATCATATATATATATTATTGTATAACATAACTGCTTTTAGTAAAATTACTCATTTTATCATAATTTTGTTTTTAAATTTATTTACAAATTGTTTTGATTTTTGATTCAAATATACTTTGAATAAAATACACATTTTAATATTTATTTAAAATACATTCATTAACAGCAACAAATTACAGTGGTTAGTTTAATGTCTGTATTAGATTCCTTTTTAATATTATAGGTGTAGCATGAAGAGGTAAAATGATCAAACATAATTCCTGCGATGCAATAATTGCTAAAGGGATAAAACATTCTTATTGTCATGCAAATAAAAATCAGTTACCGGTTTGTTGCTGAACATGAGTATTGCAAAGACTATCAGCAGCAGCTACAAGTTTTTCAACAGCTTTATAACACAATGTCGCTAAGTTTGAAGGTGACTCTTCACGTAGAGCTCGTATTTCAGCTGCTGGGATGAGCGTAAACACATCTTGTGCACTCTGGACACTTTCCGACCAAAACTGATCCCAGAAAACATCATCCTTTGCTTCAATAGGCTAATAAAATCAAACAAACAATGTAAAACTTCATATATTTTACACATAGGGAAAACATGCATGAAGAGATAAAAAATGAAGACTCATTTTATATACCCAGTTCTAAAGACAAATTTTTTTTACCTTTTATAAAAGAAAAAATAGGTTTTGAAAATGGATGAAACTGTATTCTTTTCTTATTTAATTATTTTTTTATTTAATTAATACAATTATTGTATTGCATTAATTAAATAAAAATACTATAATAAAAAAATCTTTTTAAGTAAATAAGCAACAAATGCTTACTTTTAATAAAAATATGTTTCAACTCTTAAAAAATAATCAAAGACTCAATTTGCAAATATTAATTAAGAAACAAGAAAGTAATCATAGTTGCATAGTTAAAAATAGAAGGAAAATAATTTATTAATTTGTCTTCATTTAAAATGATTTTATTTATCCACAAAAACTTATATCAAATAATTCTTTTTTACTTAAGGAAGATAAATAGAAATGAAACAATAAATGGAAATTAATCAAATAAATTGTGAGACTTATTTTTTATAATGTAAAATAATAAAACAAAATTGCAAGAATATAAGTAATGGTAGGCAGTCTCTTTTTTCAGCAAAGTGCAAAATAATAACTAGAACATAATTCTCAAGAAATATTTTTATTTCCTTAGGAATTAGAAATAAATTTTAACACACAATTTTATATCAACATATATCACTACACAAACTGAAATATTAAAGTTATATCTGTGTAAAACTGTTAATCATTGTAAAAGACTTTTATTTGTGCTATTAAAAACAGACTCTCACCATAGTAACATATGCCTCTATAATTATTTTAAATCAAGTCACACAGTTTACAGAATAAAACCTCACAATAATTGATTGTTTTCTAAGGTATAAATGAAAAAAAAAAATCATATATACTCATAATCAGTTTTAAATCTTGATGCAATTCACACTTTTATAAGTATGACTATGATTTGCAAAAAGAGTGATTTAATCTGAACACATTATAAAATTACTGCAATATTGTTGAAACGATGATTATGACAGGCTACTGTGTTACTAAGACTATTTATTAATGTAATAAATCCATATTTTTTCCAATGATTTAAATTGTTACTACTCTTTAATTTCCCAATGTTATTCAAAGTAATAAGCAAAACAATCTGTAATAAAAAGAGAAAATTATATGGTTTAATAGTTTTTTAATTAATATCCTGTTATTTCAAAAAATAATTCTAGTAAACTAATTTCTGTTTCAGTAAAACTGTCCTATTTTACAATAAGAATAAATGAAAAATAATTTCTTTAGGTTCATAAATTATTATTAAGAAGCTAAGAGAATTTGTTGTTTAGTAGACATTAATATACTAAAAATTTGCTCTAAATATCAAACAATATGTATATAATAGTAATAATAGTATTATAATGTTTCTGATTTTTTTTTAAAAAAATTAATGATGTATTAAAATTAATGATGTTCTGCAGTAAAAATAAACAATTCTCAAAAATTCGTAACATTTAAAAAGCTATTTTTTTAGCTATTCAATAAATTTCAGTAAAAACCTCTTTTTCTTTACAAACAACTGTATTTCTAAAAAAAAAAAGGCGGATAAATGAACAAAAATCAGATACATAGGAAAAAATTATGATTGTAAAATTTAAATATCTCCTCATTCCGAAAATAAAATATGATCTTTTCTCTTTTTTGAAATTAGATGTTTAATTGTAGTAAAATGATGAAAACTATTAAAGAAAATAAATAACAAATGCGTATTATTAATACATGCGAGAAAACCGGTATAAACTACTCATCAATTAATTAATTTTTATCTTTTTTTGCTGTTGTTGTCATCAAGAAAACAAATGATTTAATTCTATCTGTTACTGTACAGAATTTACAAACAATTAAATATATTTTTCTAACTAATTTATATACCTGAGTCTTTGTAGTTAATTGAATAACTGCTTTACGAAAATTCAATTTCGTATCTGTGTTTCCCATTGTTGCTTACCGCAAATAATTGTATTATATTTTATTCTATGCAATATGTTAGGTTATTCACGTTTCATATTGACCACATCACACAGCTGTCAATCGCCTCGCCATATTCCAAAATCTACTTCAACTGGTTTCTTTTTGCGAACTTCGTCGGAGGGTAGCAGACAGAAGTTTTAATATTCGTGAAATATGAAAGCATTCTTTGAAAATAAAAAATATTAAATAGAAGCGAGTAAAAACTCGTAAAGATTATCATTTCATGATTCCCTTTACAAAAATAATTTCATCTTTAATGGGCAATTTTCCGTTGACATGATTTTATTCCTCTGATAGCTAGGTATTCATTGAGTTCAATATTTTTGAAAAAAATTCCATTTTATTTTCATTGATTCTGCAAGGAGAAATTCTGCTTATGGTAAAAAACAAGTCAATTAGACAAAAGTTTTATTCATTTTGTATGAAATGAAATGAAGAGAAGATGAAGTAACGTTAATATTGTTGATTTTCTTATGTTGTCTGCTCGGATGTTTTATCTGAGACGACGGAAAAAAAATGAAGAATTAAATCATTTAAAATGCCTTAGTATTTTCTAAGGCTGTATCAAAATTTTATTGGTCTTGATATTTTCGAAAGAGGTATAATATTATATTCTTATCTGCTCTGATTGTTTCTTTAAAATCTATTCATTTTTTAAATAAAGTTTTTTTGACCATATTTAATTTTTTAATTATTTTCCAGAATATTTGTTTTTTATAGGCCACCTAGAGTTATAAAAAAATCAACAAATTATTTAGAACGCTGACTTTAAATTTATTTTTGACTATTTTTTGATTATTTTATACCCAATATTAGGTAAATAGTGCTTTTAAATTTCTTTTCCCCCTTTTTTCGTTTGTGTTTTCATATGTTACTGAAATTTATTTACTTGAGTAATTAAAAATAAAGATTTATTATCTTACATTCTTGTATTTAAAATACTTCATCCCTTGAAAAGTAAATTCCTATAATAAAAAATCTTTATATTATGAAACTAGTTATCACAATATTTCAACTTTTCAAATTCTTTTTAAAAAATAGAAACAGAATAAGTGCAAATGAATAAAAGGCAATATAAACAAATAAAGCGAATAGATGGCTATATTTTTGAAATATCTACAGTGATCATATGTGTCTTAAAAGACAGTTCTAAAATACACAGTGATGCTAAATTTAAAGGAGTCTTTTTTTATTATTATTAAGGAAATGGAGTTTTTTAACTGATAGGATTTACTATTCACTTTTTTATGTATAATGAACTAGTAGACTTCTTATTATTTGTAAAATGGGTATTACTCAGTTTCTTATAAACTGCCGACAGTATATACTTTAATCCTGATTTTTTTAACTCCTAAAGGCACATCTTTAGCTGGCAGGCATTATAATCTGGAAAATTCAAGTTATTTAATTTAATTTAGAAGCATCCAGATTTTATATTTTTACTTTATCTCCACTTATTGTAAAAAAGAGATTTCAATTGGAATCTGTTGCTGCTCTGTTTCCTTTTAGTTTTGCAATGACAATATAATATACAATGTATTGGATATCTATACATCTTTATTATACTGCGATCTCAGGTATACTAATCTTTGGAAATAATTAATCTACTAAAAGTGAAACAAAAAAGATAAATTACATTCTTAAAATTGATGTTATTGGGGGGGGGGGGGTTCAAACCTAACTGTGGTTGCTCTGCATAGAAAAAGGAAGTGATTCTGATACTTTTCCATTAGCTGGGTGGCAGTGGAAAAGCAACAACTATTGTAGAATTCTGCCAAATTTCTGAAAGTGATTTTAAAACAAAAAATCACCAAATAGTATAGAATTCCGCCAAATTTCTTTGACCTTTTGCTGCTGCTCGGCTAACGGAAAAGTATCAGATATCCTTACACTCAACAGTTATTGGATAAAACACTGAATTTAAAAAATTTATAATGATTTTATTTTCCAAATTAATGATGTAAAATTTAACTGTTTTGCTTAAAATTATCATTTGTTTTAAAATTTTTGTCTTATTAATATCTACTAAGTATTTATGAAATTTAGAATTAAAATCACATTTTTGTGTTCTTTAAATTGTTAAATTTGCATTAAATTTAGCGCTTCCCTATTTTTTAATAATTTTTTATTACTATTTGTCAATTATCGTATATATTTTACCTCTAATGCATATATATGTCCTTAAAGTCTTAAAAATTGCTTATTGCCATAGTTCCCACCATAAACTTGATTCAGTATTATACTTTACGCAAATAAGCTTCAGTAATCTATTTTTGTCTTTATATTGTTATTTTATGTGTCTACTCTCAAAGGCAAGTTTTCATAATAATGAAGAATTCAAGAAACATGTAAGGGAACATTTATTATATGCAATATACTGTGTTTGAACTTAGTTGAACATTTTATTTCTGAGGCTTTTTATGAATCATTATGTTTTTAAAATAATTTGTGAGATATTGATGCTCAAATTTATGTTGTAAATAAATAATATTTATGAAGTTACTTTATTATCTATGTTTTATTTGAAGATTTTTTTAAAAAAATATTGTCTTAAAATAACACACCTGTAATTCTTCTTTTATTTACTTCAGATTTTTAGCATGCCCACAAAAGCAGAATTCAGTAGCATTTCTAGTGATATGGAAGCTTTGCGCATGAATTATCAAGAGGTATATAATTTTTTGAATCTGAATGCCTAAAGCAATAACTTTTCTTATTTTTAATACATCAATTATGGAATTGTATCTGAAATTTATTATCTGAAAGATCAACATGGATTATAACTCATTACAAACTGTCATAGAAAAATTTCTTAAAATTTTTTAAATATATATTAATTGAAAGAAAACTTTAAACTAATTATTGCTTTTCTTCAGTTTAAAAAAAATTAAGAATGAAGCATTTTTAAAAATTTATTTTAATAGTCGTGCATCATAAATATGTTGAACATTTTCTAAACTATTCACATAAAGCCAGACATTCAGAATCATTCTGTGTCATGCTAATGAGTTAGTGGCATTCCAAAATCTTTCATTCATGAAAGAAAACAAAAAGAAAAGAAAAGAAATCTGTTAGCAGGGCATTAGATATCATACATGTCCTAATTATTTCTATCAATTTTTATTGAACCTTTTTGATTGGACCTTCACTGAATGTAGGTAGAAAAACAGGCTTTCTGTGTATTCCAGCAAGACATATATTATATTACTTGAAGTTAAGCCTGTATGGAATTAATGGCATAAATAGATTTAAAAAAAAAGATAAATGAATTTCTTGGAGGGCTAAAAGTCAAGTGGGAATGATTAGTTGTAAATTCCTGACAATGATATTTTTACAAAGATTTTAATATAGTCCTACTTCTTATTTTTAATTCTTAATTCATTTAATTTAAATTCTACTAATTTTCTTATTTAATATTTTGTTAAAAAATTTAAATATAATTTCATTTATAGCCAAGTCATAGTTGGACAGATGACTTGCCAGTTTGCCCGCTATCTGGTGTGGGATTTTCAACAAATCAAAAATACAAACCAAATGGATTTCGAAGTGAAGAGCATCCCTTTGAAGATAGGAGTTTTCATTTCAGGTTTGTAATTAAGTTTTCATATTAATTCTTTGCTTGATATATAATAATTTTCATCATCTGTTATTTCTTTTAAAATCTTTTCAGAAATGTTAATTATTTTTTAAAGATTATGAAATGCTTTAAAAATTATGAATGTCTCTAAGAATGGGAACATAGAATTAGTGTAACTTCACCTGCCTCTCACAACTGACATCATGCTATTATTATAAAATAGCTCTCTCCTTGTTTTAATAACTCACTTTGATTTTTTATTTTGTAACTTAACTAAAATATTTAATAACTGATTTGATTAAAATGCACACAAGTAAATATATGTACCTTAATCTCAAATTAAGCTTATGTTTGTTGAATTGAAAGGAACAATGAGTTTTTTCACATATACTGTTACCAAGAATGATAATTGTCTTTACCTTTCCTTTCTTATTTTGGTGTGATATTTTATATCATTATTATGATTTGGTGCCCTTTAAAAGAGTTCTCATATGTCATAAACCCCAATTTGACAGTATATCTATAACTCATGGAAGAAATAAGCGTGATATGTTTTGTGCATAAATGATTTTTGGGTCACATTTTTTATGTAGTATAAAAAATTTCATACAATAACCTATTCTATACACCACCATTATAAATTTCTTAAAACTTCTAATACTTTAACATGGACTAATCTTACAGCAGGAGTAATTTTGTGTCTTCATTTGATTAGATGTTGCACTGTCATTTAATTTGTGAAATTTATGAAAATATATTCTGTTTATTTTATTTTAGTTTGCTTAAATAGCAATTTTTTAATCAGGTATGATGAAAATACTTATTTTTATGGAGTCTTTGATGGGCATGCTGGTACAAAAGCATCAGATTTTTCATCTCAGCGAATGCCAGCTGAAATTCTCTTAGGGCAGTTGAAAGGAAAAGAATCTGATGAAGAAGTAAGAGAAGTCTTACATCAAGCTTTTCTAGCAGTTGAAAGAAGCTTCTTTGAATCAATTGATGACTTACTAGCAGAAAAGGAAAATCTTCGACTTCAGTTACAGGTATGATTTAGATTTTTTAATAGTACCTGACATATTTAAATTATGCTTATTTTTTACTGGTATGTAAGATTCTGGGAAACAAATTAAAAGGCAGTGAATTTATAAAATATGTAAATCATTTATTTTTTATCTTTTGTAAAATTCTGTAACCCAATATACATGAATTACTTATCTATTATACAAGGTATCCCTGAAAAATGCAATAATTTTTTATTCCCCTTAATATTGCTCTTAGCTGCACTTCTAACTGCAAATTTTTTTTAATAAAGTATATAATTATATGAAAAGTTTCTATAGAGATTGAAAAAAAAGGAAAAAAAAAAGTAGAAACTATAAAAATGCAGAGTAGCAGATATACAGCTATTTTTAAATTTAGATAATCTGATTAAAACTGAATTAGAAATATTTATGTCTGAGTTACAAATTTATCCATTACAGAAAAGTTGTTAAATGCAGATATTTGCATAATTGTATACTATTCAATAATCATGATTTGAAAGACATTTACAAACATATTTATTGTATTTCATTTTGGTTAATTGAAGTTGCAACTTCAGCTTTACATAAAATTAAAATTTGAATACTAAGTATGTAAAGGAAAAAAAAAAAAAACTTTTTCCATGGAATTGTGTGTGATGATAAAATTTCCTGAAGAATGACATTTTTTTCATAACATGAAATCGTTTAAAGTGATGCCAGCTATATAATATTGTAATGTTGGTTTAAACTAGAGTATACAAATGTCATTTTTTTTCTGAACTCCTGGCATATTTGTAGAAAGAACATTAACAGAATGGCTTAGTTAATGCTGATTACTGAACTTTTACTTCCTTGGATACAGATGGAGAAGATATGGTTTTAAAGAAATAATGCAGAAATTATCAATTTGGTTTATTTTTAAAAATACTATGTTGCATACAAATAGTTAGTTCTGAATTCAACAATCCCCTGAATTCAACAATTCAAGGATTTTGTGGATAGTTACAGCCAGATTATAATTAATGTCTAAAATTTTACAATTGGGCCCTGCCTTTCAGTAAATCAGATCTTTATTTCCTTGGAAATTTAATTGGGACCTCTAATTTATGCAATGATGAAATTTTGTGAGTTCTTAGATAAAATAAAAGAATTATTTTTCTAATTGACCTTTTTTCTCTATAGGAACTGCATTCAAAAATAAATTTTTAAAACTTTTTATTAACTTTTAACAGAATTCGAGATCCATACAGACAATTACATAATCTTATTTAATGAAATTTTGGCACTTTAAATAAATATCTAAGTGCTGAAAGTGCTATTAGCTGAAATAAAGCTTGAGGAAGAATATACCTTTAAATGCAGGGTACTTTATAATAATTTAGTTGTTCAAATTTATAAAAAAAATTGTAACAAATCTTTCTAGTTGCAGTCTATTTGAAATTATATTTATGAATGAAATATTTGGAAGAGTCTCTGGTGAAAGAAAGATATTTTCAGAATTGCGTAGAAATTAAATTTTTTTAAACAAATTATGAAAATTTGATTATCTTTAAAATTTAAAAGAATATTTGTGAAATATACATATTTTTTTCTCTCTGTTCACAAATAATGGCCTTGATGGTGGGCTCAATTTAAAATGATTCTAAAATTAATTATTTGTTTTTTAATATGTATGTTAATTTATATAATTTGCAAAGAACAAATTGAATTTTTAATGCATCATTATATCAAATTCTTATTTTAAATGTTGCTTTTATATATACTAATAAAAAGCACTAAATTTTATTTATTTTTCATTCCTTAGCTTTAAAATTGTTAGTTTGAAATTCATAAATTAATATAATTGATATTATTGCTCAGATAATCTAACGTTAATGCTAAAAAAATTGGCAAATTCCATATAAATAGCTTTAAAATAGTAGGTTTTTATTCTTTTTACTATAACATGCTTATTAAAATGTGGAAGCTGAAAATATAACTTCTTGAAATTGTTATTGATACTGATTTTAAAAAATGCCTACATTTCCTTAATTTAATTTATTTTTAAGGGTCTACGTACTTTTGAAGCAATAAAGCAATATCCAGATATTGTACAGAAACTTAATGCAGTCACAGAAGAAATTCAAAGTGGAAGCACTGCAGTAGTTGCATTAATTTTGAAAAATAAATTATATGTAGCTAATGTGGGTAAGTTTTGTGTTTAACTAATGTGATGATTTCATATTTCCATATTGATTAATGCATTAGATTTATACTTTAAACAATTTTTTTTAAAAAAAATTATAGGTGATAGCAGAGCTGTCCTTTGTACTGAAGATAAAAATGGAAAAATATCTTTCAGTCAGTTGAGTTCTGACCACATATTTGCTAATGAAGATGAATTGTTAAGACTTTCTCATTTGGGATTAAATGCTCAGAATTTAACCCTACAATCTAAACCTGGGCTGCAGAATTGTACACGATGTATTGGAAACTACACTGTAAAGGGAGGATATAAAGAATTTCATAATTTTAGGTATCTTTTAATTAGTTCCTTTGAAACTGATTTAATATACTTTGTTACTTTTCATTTATGGATAAAAAATATTTTAATTACATTTAACTGCATTTTAGTGAAGCTCAAGATGAACCAGTTATTGCAGAACCAAACATAGTTGGAGGTATAAAAATTGATGACAAATGCAAATTTCTTCTACTGATGTCTGATGGCTTATACAAGTGTTTGGAAGAAGCAACTGGCTCATCAAATGTAATAAACTTAAAATTTTGTTTAGTAAAAATGTCTCAGTATTTTAATATTACTTTTAATGTAATTTTAAGAAAAAAAGATCTTTCATATTTATTTGAAATTAAGTAAAAGTAAAAATGTTTTTTTAATCTTAATTTATAATAGACTTTTTTTCTCTTACAACTTTCTCTATCCTACCTATTTTAATTATTGATGATTAAAGTTTAGATTAATTTTTATGAGAGTTAGATAGTTCTGTAACTGAATCCTGTTTAAATTAATACTAAAAAAAGACTGTATGGTGTAAATTAATTTTTCTTTCATTTCCCATAAGTAATAAAAAGCTGCAAAAGCTCCTAAAACACTAGTAAAAATTTAATATTCAGGCCTTTGTAAATATATTTTGATTTTTCATAGTAAATTATATTAACTATTTAGTATTGATCAGTTCTGAGATGGTATATCAAATATTGTATCATATAATTATTTAATTATCATTAAGTAAAATAGAATTTAGTTGATTTTTTATGCCTTCTTTGTCTTGTCTCAAACTGTAATATGTCTTTTTATTGTTTCACAGAAGAATCTTCGTCATAAATTTTGTCTTAAATTTACCAATATTTATTACAAATCTTCAATATCTTTCAAATTTTGCAGACTTAATGTGTTTATATATATCAAAAATATGAAAAAGGTAATGTCTGAGATTTTATTTAACATTAATGAGTTAAAATTAGATTTGCATAAGAAATTCAGCTTTTACTTGTAAGCTGGTCTTTCTAGAATTATTCCTGTATATTTTAATTAAAATAGTACTGTAGAGTTTGTGTATTCCAGAAAAAAGAGTTCATAAATTTAAATGAATTCTATGGCATCAACAGTCAGTTCATAACAAAAGTTCAAATATGAAGTGTATTAAGAATGCTAAGTGAGATTATTAAAAAGCTAATTTTTATTTAGTTAAATGCGCATCAACGCTTAAAATTATAAGAAGACAAAATAATTTTTATGCATTGTTATTTTTAGTATTTTAAGTGGTAAGACTTTCATATCTTTGTGCTCACATAAAACTGTTGTAAAAAATTTTTTATTCCTTTTGCAGACAAATGCTATATTAGTAAACATGGTACTTGAACAATTTTCTGAACAGTCAACTTTGAATGGTGTTGCTCAAGCTGTTGTGGATAAGGCTGTTCGTATTCATCATGATGCTTACATGAGTAATACTGAAACTCCCAAATGCCAAAAACGCGATGACATTACATTGCTAGTAAGTACTTTTATATTATCTTCATTAGTTTTCATGATTATCTATCTTCGGTGATTGACTTGTCCACTTTATTTATAATTTATCTATAAATGGCAAAGAATTGCATTAAGAAAGTATACTGATACTTAAACTAAATTTTTATTTATATATTGAATAAAAGCTTTTGAATTTTTGTATCTTTTAAGTTAATGATTTAGACCCTTATATTCATACTCTTCTGAATAATTCTTTAACCCACTGACAGCACAATTTTTATGTTTGCAAATAAGTTAAAATATTTTTCACAGAAAGTGAACTGATATTATATTTTTCATGATAATAATATGATATAGAAAAAATAAATACTCTAAACTACAGGGAACACAAGATGCTTTTGAAAATGGACTGATTCCCAACCCACGAAAATCGCGAGATAAGCAACTGGAGAGTGTTTGGCTACAAATTAATTCTTTGATTTCCTTTATTATTGTTAGATTTTAAGAATCATGGCAACTTTTTACATCTCCTTTTAAGGAATAACATTAAGAATGACAGCAAATAATTCAAAGTAATATTTATCATTTTATGGTTAAAAACTATCTGAATTTTTCCAAGCAAAATTTGTTCTTTTATGATGTTTTTGAACAGAAAATTATTCTGAATGATATCCTGTATTTATTCTAAATATTAAATAGTTCTTTCATTAACCGATTCTATGTTTCAACATTTCCTGTTTTTAAAAATAATAAATGAAATATTATACTACATACAATATATAAATAAATGTACTTAACAAATTTAATATCCTATAATGAGAAATTATAATCGATTTTTTAAAGTTGCATTTTAAGGTAGTAATTAAAAATATATGTGTGATCTTAATTTATATTAAAGGATTATCATTCTTAATATCTCTTTTTAATCTTTATAGGTAAGAAATTTTAATTGCTGTCTCAGAAATAATGTTGGTACTACAAGTGAACCAAATCCTATATTGCTAGCAAATGATCCAAGTAGACAAAATGTGTCTGAACATAATACTTTGTCAGACATTCAATCAATAGACACTTCCTTTGAAAAAACTGAATATACTGATGATGTCAATCTCATGACAGAAAATGATGCTATATCTCTAACAAGCAGTTCTGATTCAGCAAGTCGACAAATGCTATTTCAATTTTCGGGTAATATGTCTTTGGATGATGAAGGGCGAATCAAGCCATACGTTGATTTTTCTGAGTTCTTTGTTGCTGTTGAAGAAGCATATAAAAATGGACTTGTACCTGAGGAGTGGTTGAAATCTAGTTCATGATTATTAAATTGTTTTTATTATATTTTAATTGTTGTTAAGTTTTTAAGTAAATGATTAAAACTGCATGGTGCAATTGTTTTCTTTACTAACATAAACTGATAAATAGGTACATCTAAAAATAATAAATTTCCATGAAAGAGAGCTATGAAACTAATTTTTTTAAAATTAGTTTTCAAAAAATGGACTTACACAATAAAAATCTCTTTACTTAATTTAGATTATTAAACATTTATTTTTTTAATAAATAGTATGAATCAAAATTAGTTTTGATCAGCTGCAAAATAAAATTATTTTGAAATGAATTTCTTTTACACAATTAAAAAACTGTTACATTTGTGATACTTCATAATATACAACTTAAAAGAAAACTAAATGTATTTTTATTCGAAATCATGCATAATCGCTTTAATAAATTGAGATTTGTGTATGAACACTTTCTTATTCTAGTTCATAAAGATAAATTTTTTCCTCATCTCTTTTCCTGAAGCATTAGATTTCTAAAAACATATGCACTTTTATCTGAATGAGCATCTCAAAAAAAATCAGCTTTTACTAATGTGTTGGCATTGTATTTACAAAAACTCAGATTAAAAATAAGTTAGTTACTACAACAAATAAAACCTAGAAAATGTAATTTTCAGCAAATGATTATATGAAATAAAATAAATAGGAAATTTTTTAACAAACATGAGACAAAGTTTTATACGATATTTAGCAATATTAAAATGAATAAAAATATAATTTAACTTGCACAAGCAGGTGGTGCCTGGCTGTTCAAGAAATGAAGGTCTGACATGATACATTGAAATATGCAAAGCAGATTTCATTTTAATCTTTTTTAATTAGTTTTATTTTAAGCATGAAATATTGAATACCAAAATATCTTTTTATATGTGAATTTTTTAGAATCACCAGATTATATAATGCATAAAATCAGCAAATCTTATTTAAAATTCTTGAATTTGTCGTTATGCTATATGCTTTTCAATTTGAGGACGAGTATAATTAATAATAAGAGGTAAACTCCTTGCATAAAACACAGCATTAATACACACATCTTCATGCTTTAGGACAATAGTAACTACATCGTTGTATATCTAAATCAATTACAGAAATATTTAAAAGAATAGTCATATATTAAGTTTTCAGGCTTGGATAACAAAAGAAATACTGCTGAGTAATTATAAAATAATAAAAATCATACACAAGAATTTTGAGCATTCTTAATAGTAGACCAAATTTATGAAAAATAACAACTGATGCAATTATATTTCCAGTTGTTTATTTTTTAAGAAAGAAAAAAAAATGGCCAGGCATGAAATATGAATGACTTCAACTAAAGTTATTTAAATTGCTGTGATTAATAAAATGATCAAAAACAAAATTTCACATAGGGACAACATTCATTCTATTTATTAAATTTTCATATAGCAGAATTTTTTTAATTAGTAAAATATGTACAGTACTTCATATATTTGCTTATATTGCAAGCCCAAAAACAGATACAATGCAATACATGGATTTATTTTCCCATCTGACAGTACAGCTACCTGTAAAAGAGAAAGTTAATTTAAATATATATATATTTTTTTAATCTCTGAATAATATATATGTTTTAATAATTTTTTAACTTTTTCAATCTATATTACTTTAGTGTTTTTATTTTTTATGCAGTGAATAAGTAAAATTCCAGCAAGCATTTTGTAGAAAAACAATTTTTGTAAATTAAAAAAAAATTAATTATAGAAAATAAATTTATTTTTAAAAACTTTTACTGATTAAATTTAGTAGGGAAATTTAATTATAACAATAATTTAAGTTGAATATTTTAAAAACTATTATAATGAATTAAAATTGCATATTTATTAACCTTAAACAATACCATCAACAATAGAATTTAAAACTAAAATATGAGTAATTATGCCTGTTAGTTTTCATCCACAGTTTTTACAAAAATATCAACAATTAAATATACACTACAATATGATAATTTTCATTTCTAGAAATGAAATTTAACATTATTTCAGTGAGTATCTTTTAAATATACCAAGTAAATATTTGCTTTTCTTTATAACTTTTATATATATACACACACAAGAACTGAAAGTAATTGATCAAATCTTGATTTCGCAATGCAAATAATATCTAATACTTATTATTTAATTGTATATCATTTAAATGAGCAAAAATATATGTTTTTCAAGTAATTTCTGATTTAATCCACAATAATTATTTAATTAAAATTATCCTCATCTTTTAAATGTTTGACAAAAGACAAAATTATTGAAAAATATCAAAACTTCAAATAAGATTAATAGCAAATATCATTTAAAATTCACTTATTATATTAAGAATTATACAAAAGAAAGATTGGCTCATTAAACAAAAAATTATATTATCAATTACCCACTCATTTTTAAGAACTGCTTTATTTCTATTTATTCTATTTCTTATTTATAATTATATTTCTATTAATTTATTTCTTCCAACTTAACCATCTAGACAATTAACTACAGAAATATCATTAAAAGCACTAAAATATCAAAAATGAATTCTAATAATGCACTTTGCATAAACTTTCTAAATGAAACAGTATAATTTTCAACAATTAAAATTTAAAAACAAATCACTAATGATTGCTTTAACTATTTTTTATAAAAAAAAGTTATATACAATTTAATTTTGCCCATTTCCTTCTAATTTTTAATCTCTTCCAAAATATTAAGTGATAAAAGTTTTTAAAAAATAGAGAAAATATTTACACAGTGAAATAAAGCATTTAAATTTAATAAATTTTAAAACAATTTTTTAAATTAGTAATAATATTTAAATAACATACCATCAGTGGTATTATCCCAGTAACAAGAACTAGCAGTATGAAAACCAGCTCCATTTTTCTGCATGATAACACATGTAGCTGAAAAAATAATTTAAAAATTCAAATATTTATAACTTAAAAACATTCATAAATGGATATGTTATTGGATGCATGTAATTACACATGTATCTGGATAAAAAAAAACTTTAATAATTATTCTACATATCTTTTCAATTTATTTTTGGTATGCATTCATACTTATAACAGAAAAAATGCAAAACAAAAGTATTTCAATTTTCAGTTAAGATTTAGTTGATTGTAGATATTAAAATTCAGTATGTGTAATTCATAAATATATCACATGTTCCAGCTATTTTTAGCTGAATCAAAACATCACATTTCCAAAATAAATTTTTAAAAATACAGATTTTTGTTATAGAAAAAAGAAAACAGTTAATAAAATAATAAAAATAATATTTTTTTTTCTTCCTTCAAATTGCCCTATTTATAATAATTTAAAAGCTATTTCCTATGAAATAGTTTTTAAATTAGTTTTATTTATTTATTTATTTAAATTAGTTTTATTAATTCTATAATTAAAACTTTTTTTTCTTCTTTCTTATCTCCTTTTTGCACTTGAATATTCCTTATGCAAAAGTTTTTTCCTTTTCTTAAAGTTAATGCTGTATGTATGCATTTATTTAAATTCATATTTTTATATTTCATAAGAAATATGATATTTACACAGCCTCAGATTTCTAATTTATGAGCAATTTTAGTTTTCATAACCCAAAATTTTTAAATATAAAAAATTACTAACAAAACTAGAATGAACAGTAACATGGAATTTTGAATTAAATATTGGGCCATTTTACATAATTAAAAAAAAATTTGGAGGTAGAAGTTTTTTTTTATGCAAATAATTTATGATCAGAAAAAGCAACTACTCAGCATCTAAAAATTTACATACCTATATATTTAAAAGGTTTATTCAGTTCTTTAAGATTACTCAGAATTTGTTCAACAATTTTATCAGACCATTGTTTTACTTTACTGTGTTGATAAGTATTTCTTTCAATAACTTCTTCTAAAACCTAAAAAAAAAAAAAAAAAAAAAAAAAAAAAAGAGTTAAATAATATTAATCTATAAATCAAAGTGTAGCAACAAAATGTATTAAAATGAACAGTAATATATAAATAGAAAAGTCTTTTTTTAAAAACTCATCTTTACTAAAAATAAAGATGAATTTATGTATATCTATGTGTATGCTGGCACTGTGCAAATCAGACGGTTTGATTTTAAGTAGCCAAAACAAGCATATATACATTTTGGAAGGTTAGAATGTACACATTGGAGACAGATATATTTAATTTTAATTAATAAAAATTTTTGATGAGTTTTGGCAATTTTTTTGTAATTACTACCAAAAATAATATTGCAAAAAAAACTATTAAATATTTTAAAACTGTATCTATTTAATTATACAAGTAATGAAGCAAATTTTTCCTAAAGTTTTGCTTTAAAAAAACTATTTTATTTTACTTGCTTCATTCCTAACATTAGATTACATTAATGACCTGAAATTCAAACCTTTATTATTTTATTAACTATTTAATTATCTGATGTTCTTCAACCATTCAAAATTAAAGAAGGATACCTGTATAGATTATGAAAAAATATTCTAAATGTCTCTATATCTATAAAGAGCCAAATAAAAAATATTCAATATTATGAAGTTAATAAGATAAATGAAATGGTCATTTACATTCTTAATAATTAACAGAGTAGAGTACAATAATTTAGTAAGAACAGACCACCTACAATTCAACTAAATCATTAATACAGAATTACAGGTATGGATTTAAAAGATTAAATTGAAATAAAATATAATCAATATCCTTGAGAAAGAATCTGGTAAAAAAAGGTGATTAAAATAATAAAGATGGATACTGAAATACAAATTTGTTTTATTTTGTTTTGTAGCAAAAACTACAAACAATGATACTAATGATATGATTTACATGAAAATTATGTTCTTATTATCTCAGTAAAGAAAACTGAGTATTCATTTTAGATATTCATTTTCATATTCATTTTTTTCATTGATTAGAAACAAAATTTGACATTGAATAAAATTTAAGTAACAAGATTCTACATTGTTTTATTTATTTAAGCTGTTTTTTTCTTCAGTTATTACATTAATATATATGCAAGTATATATCAATAAATCTTTTGCTAGATTTGGTTCAAAATTTTATACTTTAAATGCTAAAACTGCATAAACAATTTAATTTGTGCAAGTCATTGTGTTTTTGTGTAACTGCATTAGAATACAAGCAAAAATGCAGATTGTCAACCTCTAGATTAGTTTAAGTTTAAATTTGATACCGTTTTATCCTTTAAATGTTAATGCTGTTTAATAAATTTTACGTACTTAATTTTTTATATTTACAAGTTATTATTTTCACATGTACAACCAGTCAAACAGATTGTTTATGAATAGATTTTTGTCCAAAATTTGATAGAATTTTACACATTTGGTGCAACAATCAATTACTGAATTTCATCTATGTAGCTCAAACATTTTTGAATTATGTTACCAAACAGGCATTACACTAAAAATATGTCTTTAGAGCCCTAAGAGCTCTGTCATAAATAATCATAAAACATAGAATTTCAATTTTTTGATGAATACTATACATCATCTTCAAATACTTCAATTTTCAAAGATTATATATATACATACACTCAAAGTTAAATACCAGAAAAGGATTTTTGTTTAAAGACAGAAAAAAAAAACTTTATTGATTATATATGCAAATTTAATTATCAGGTGGAAAAATTAGTGGAATTAAAAATACTTCATAATGCCAATAACATAATTATGAACATATATCACAGAAGCCACAACTGATGACTGTTTAATTACAGATTTTTTTTTCTTCAAATTATTAATTTCTAACAGAGAATATATTTAAATAGTTTATACAGGTTAAATTAATATGTTTAAAAAAAGCATGCAAACTACTTACTGATTTTATAATCTTGCTAACATCATCAACGGGAAAAGTAGTCTATATTAATAGAAATATATATATTAACATTTTCTACTACATAAATAAATTTATAATTAATTAGAAAATGGATATTTTCTTTCATATATTGATATGTTTTATAATATAATATGCAGAATAAAAGAATATTTCAGTTATCAATTAATAAATACATAATGTGCTCAAGTGAGTTGGTGTTTTTTTTAATAATAGATTTGACACGACTAATATAAGACATCAAATATATTTCAACAAGAATTACATATGTACATTTAATCAAGTATCAAACACAAATAACTGATTTCCTAAATTACAAATTAAAATGATAATTAAATTAAAACAAAAGCTATTTAACTTTAAAGCAGCCCTGTTTATAGCTCCAAAACTTGCAAGCCCCCCCCCCCCAAAAAAAAAAAACATTTAATACTCAACCTTTCATTCATCAACCTTTCATTTTAAGAATTGTTACATTTTATTTCTGTATCTAAATTTAACACAGATCATTGATTCTTTTCTATAATTAATTCTAAAATCAACAAATAAATTTCAATCAGGTTGTTTCCATAAGCCAGATTTAGAAGTTAACAATTTCCTTTAATTTATTTTTGTGATAACATACTAAATTTGAAATTTTATTTAAAATTAAATTTTTTATCACAAGTTGAAAATCTTTTTAACTATTTGTCCATAAAAAAGCTTTTCAAATATTTTGCTAACCTTTTAATATTTTTTTTTAATGTATATATATTTAAAAAGGGGGGATATTTTTTGTTTCAGAATTTAGTTTTATTTCATATTTATTATATATATATATATCATTTAAAAGATGGAGCTAATGCTTTAATTTGATCTTCAGGTGGTTAAACTATCAGTGATTAAGTGCATTTAAAAAACTGAACTGATCTTACTTTCTTGCAATTTAATTTCCTTTGTTCTCTATCTTCATTGTTTTCACAAAATATTTAAACTCATATTTCATCAAGAAAAAAAAAAAAAGAGAAATATTAATCAATATATATTTAATTTATTTCAAATGACTAAGAAAATAGAAGTAGATAAAAATTCAAAATTTATTTACAATACACTGTACTGTATTCAAAATATTGATATCAGGAATGGAAATAACAGATAAAAATTTAATAAACTTTAGAATGATGTAAAGACAGAAATCTTTTTGTTATTTCTTATTGTTATTAGTTATGAAAAAAGTAATTAAATATCAATACCAAATTAATATAGAAATATAAATTAACCAAAAAGGGATTATTTTACCTTTTTTATTATATCAAAAAATTCTAATTTAAAAAATTTATCAAACATAAAAAATTAGAGTCAAAGAATAACACAAGATTAGGCATATATCCTATATTTGAGTATTATGGTATTAATACTCAAATACAACATTCAAATTCATTAAATATTAAAGTTGCTAACTTGATCCTTTAATTAAATGGAAAACAAACTATTTAGAGCTAATTTTACCATAATTACCATTCTAAAAACATAAAAAGATCCTAAAAACACTACTGCTTTCACTATGCAAAACTATATATATATAAAATAAATAGAATGTTAAATCCTTGTGTATTTGCATACACAAGTATTAAACATATTTATGCAAATATAATTCAAGAAGGCATGGCAATTAATATATATATATATATATAATTTTAAGAAAATTAATACACACTGACAATTTAGATGAGAATCATATTATTATTAATTGGATGAGATTCGAATTTTTCAGTATAATACATAGTTTATATATTTCTTTATGTTTATATGATATTTGCAGATATACAAGTAAGATTGAGGTTCTGTATGTTTGATATGAAACAGAAAAACTCTAAATGAGGATTCAAAATGATGAAGTTAAAAAAACTATTAATTAAAGGAGCAATCCTGATGTTTTATGTATGAAGTTTGATTTTAAAAGGAAGAATAACTATTTTGGAAAAAAAAAAAAAAAAGCAATTTTTAAATGAAAGATTTATTCAAAAGACGATTTAAGACTTTCAATGCTAGAAATATATGTACAAATAAAAAAAAAGCCAGAAGCTGTGATTAACATGCTAAAAAAGATTAGTTTTTTTTAGAGAATGTTGTATGCAGATAACTCACATGGAATTGATGAACATACAGAAAAAGAAAGAGCAGAGAAAATAGTGAATATGCGCAACTTCATATTATACTTTGCAGTTTTCAACACTGCTGGTATAAGTAACTAATTCAAAAGGTGTTATAAAATGAGAAGCTGATAAAATAACTTGATTGATTATCATTCTTTACTATCCATAACACTAGGTGAAGTTTTAAAATATTATCTTCCTTTTTATCTAAACTTCAGCACACATATCTAAGCTTCAGCAGTAGTGTCGCAGAACACAGAAGTTCTTTTGTTTAACACATAAAGTGATTGATTTATTGGTATGTGAATAAAGGTAAACATAAATAAAAATCAGTTATAGGATCATAAAAGTTCATATTTTATTTCTCTTATTTTATGCTGGATTATATCAAAAAATCATCCTAAGTCTGTCTTATTTTAAATTTATACAGATTCCTTATATTCTTTCCCCATGAATGGTTAACTAATATTTTCTTTTACTAGTTAAAAAAATAACTGTTAATAAGTCACTACTTATTTTGATACATTTTCGAAATTAATTCGGTGTTTAATTCTAAAACTCTCTAATGATTAATTCTGGTTTTAGTGTTCTAGAACTTCTTAATTCATACAATTTTAGTTTTAGACTTCATTTTTTACTTTAAATGTTACTGCATATTTATATTTACATATATGTCACACTATAATTCATCAATTTCTTAACCATTCTATCATTGTACATGAGATTTTTTTACAACTTTTGTTAGTTAATTTGTGGCAAGCAAATCTGAGATATTATTGAGAGGATAATTTCCCTGTCAAAAAAGTAAATCTTCTTAATGTTTTATGGAAAACTAGCTAGTTTACTATACGAGCTGCAAAAAACTGGTAAACGTTTAAATTACAAAATTAAGAAAAATAAATTTAAATAAAGAAAATTTAGAAAAATAATTTCTTACATTAAATATATATTGCAATAAAATTTCATTTTAAGTGTTATCATACTATTAAGCCTAATAAAGTTGGATGCATCAATACTCTTTATTAATGTTGAGGTTTGTCGTATCAATATTTGAAATACAAACTTGAGGACATTTAAAATACAAATTTGTGGTAAAGGGAAATTTTTTTATGATTTTAATTTTAAATTCTGTACACTTAACTTTTGGTGAGAATCTAATTACTAATTCATCTGTGCTTCCAAAATCACTTTTTTCTAAAAAAATTAATAATTTTTTAAAAAAAGAATATATGTTCTCACCCACTTTTATTCTATAATTATCTGTTATTATTTAACTCTGTGTATAAAATAAAACACCAAAACCTTTTCATGGATAAAACAATGATTTGAAGGGGGGGGGGAAACCCCAAAGATTCTAAAAACAAATTAATAATAATTTTAAATAGTAATAATACATGAAAACATTTCGGTTTCGGATCCCTGGACCTTTTTTCCAACTTTATTTTCGAAATAACAATGAAATGTACTGTCATTAATAAAATACAAATAATGAATAAACCGGAATCATTCAAAGAGGAATGAATCAATCAAATGTTTTAAAAGTACATATCTTCAAGCATATTTATTTCAGTTTCAAAATACTCAAGCAATTAATTCAGGCGATGCATGTATAGGTAGTAATACATAAAATAAATAACGCTAAATATGCACTCATCAAGAGTTTTCACTTTAGAATTCAATAGCTACTTTTAAGAAACCGAAACAAATCATGATTATTATAGGCGTGGCATATTAATTATTATTTAAAGCCTTTTAAAAATACAACTCGATAATGTTAATATTAACTCGATAAAAATCATGAAAATTTGTTTTAAGAAACTTAATATACCATTCAAAAACAATCGATTAAATCGCCAGATTTTTACCACCTGTCAAAATTATGAATTGAAACCAAGAAACTAATGAAATTTACCTCTTCAGATACAATGGAATTCAAATTTTCATCCATTTCTCGTCGTATAGATAGACAATATCTAAATAATTATAGTCAACCAACGATAAAAATGCCTCCTTTTAAGAAATCGCTGAAGTTATACTCATTTACAAGTTAACCATGGAGATACAAAACAAAAACTGATATTGCGTTGAAAGTTGAAGTTGTTGGATCAATGATTGCCTTTTTCAGTTGCTTACTTTGGTCTACAAGAAAGCGCACGTTGATAGTATCGATGTAATAAATCCATATATTTATCGATCTATTACTTTTCGAAAAATCACCTTAAATTTATTTTGTTCTTCTAGAATCTGGCTTGATCGAATTTACATCCGATTTTGAAACTGCATTGGTGCCTTTTTTTTTTTTTTTTTTTTTTTGGAACGGAGTTCATAATTATGAGTTACTTATAATCAAAAATGAGATTTTTATAGAGATTTATTTTAAATTTTCATATTTCCCAGCAGATCATTTTTATACGGCTTGGTTCTGTAATAATGGAGTGGCCGGTGGTAATTAAAAGAATAATAATAACAAATAAAAGTTTGTTTTACAGCAGAAAAAAGACAAACTTCGATTAATCTCTGTTAATTAAATCTTATCATTTTAAGTTAGCAATTCTTGCATGTCTGTAAATAAATTTATTTCATATATCTTGGAAACGTTTCTAACGATTTAGATCAAAGTCTATATATTTGGATAAGGTTTTATTTTTAATTTATCTATTTAGATGTCTTTCCTAAAAAATGCGATTTGCATGTGGATTCTTTTGCAGTAGTGGTAAGGCGTACATAATTAATATATCTCAGTAACAAAAGACGTCTTTTATTAACAAAAAGTCATGGATAAATAGACAACAAATGCACAGCTGAGAGGTATACAAGCAATTCACAGCAGCACATTTAGTACAAACAGCAGCCCTTAAGTAGTAATTGGTAGCTATCAAAAATTACAGCACATAAAGCAGATAGACAGAACTCAGCAGGAGGAGTTAATATATGTTCTCTCCAATCTCTACTGTCACTTCAAACGCCTGCAATTCTCAACTGTATCCTCGCTTCACCTGTATCTAATTCGGTTTACTACTACACGACTATCTACTCCTCTTATGACTTGATACTGCTTCAATAATCAGCCCCAGAATTCAACACGGAGCTCAGCTCAGCAATCATTTGAGCTTCACTCAAACGCTTGCGCTTCCCTGAATTGAACCAATTAAATAGACGTTCTTATCTCTATGCGACTTTAAAGTCATCACCGACTTTCTACACGACTGTCTTAGGCATGGACTATCGGTCTTTTATAGTTTCCTAAGCAGAGCAGAAAAGATTTTGAAACGATCAACCAACCTCAGCTCCTAATGGCTCTATTGCGAAAATTCTTAAAAATTACATTATTATCTATTTTGTTATCAAAGTTGTCAAATGGTCGTCTTGTCGTTAAATCCTGGGATCGCTGAACCGGCATCCGATCAGCATCCAGCAGGTTTGACCATAAGAGTGTTTTTCCAGTGATAGGACAAATCGTGCTGAAAAGCAACATTACAGATTTGTAACAATATGGTATAGAGAAATTTTCCAAATTCAAAGACTATACCGAATCTTCATATACGAATTATTGGCACAAATTTTGGAATACACGAAATTTTTCGAAACTGTATCGTTGAATAAACGTTATACGTCGTCAACGAATCCAGGTTAGAAAAATTCAGCCAAACAATTATTCCAAATTCTTTGACAATTATGAAAATTGTATTTAAATATTGATATAAATTATGTTAATTAGAAATATTTCTCCGGTTGAATACTCTGAAATCCGATGGTAATCACATAAACTTGAAATTAAAATAGAATGTGTGATGGTAAAGAATTTTAATTAAAATCTTTGAAATAAATCGTAAAACATACTTCTTCCAAAAAGGATTTTTTTTTTTTTTTGAATCTGTGCGAAGACTATGAACTAAAATATAGACTTTTCTTAATGTTCAAATACTTTCCCTATTCAAAGTTTATTATTTAATATAAATTTTGCATTAGATCCTTTTGAATTGAAATAAAGAAAGGCAGATTTCTCTCTTAAATTGCAAAATACTATTATTTTAACACTATTCAACATTTTTTATGCTGACACACATTTTTATAAAATTTGTCCTTGAACTTCAACAGGAGTTAACACATAGAATATCATACATTGTTTTTATAAATAGTAAATAGTTGTATATTATCTCAAACAAAAAAATGCTTGAAAATGAATAATTTAAAGTTGTTCATTTTATTTCTTTATAAATGATTATTAAATTAAAATACTTGAATCTCATTAGATGTGCAATTTTTATAAACTGATGTAAACAGATTATCAAAAAGGTATATTTAATTACCAATTTTTAACTTAATAAGTTTTTTAAAACCTACATTTATTAGCATTATTTAAAAAACAGTTTTTAATGTGTTTATTAATTTAAATATTATGGAGATTCTCAATATTGCTTTTTATAATTCGTCAGAAAATAGTACCGTTAGCAAATAATCAAAATTTAATTTAATTATTCTATTAAACTGATTATCTCTGAAAATATTAATGTGCTGCCATCAAATACGCACAAGTATACGAAATTTAAAAATTAATATATCAAAAAGACACTCAAAGTTTAACCATAAATTTCCATCGTAAGTATTTTAATAAAGGAGTAGAGATGCAAACCAAGAATCCTATATTTATTCAAGTTTGATTAATCTTTTTAAATACAATATTTAATTTCATGATTGTTATTAAAACAAAATACAAAACATCCTTAGACCGTAATAGTATATATATTTTGAAAGTCGTGTGGAAAGTAAACTTTTATAAGCAAAACACAATTTACAAGGAAACAATTGTAAAATCTTACAAATAAATTGTTTTTAGTCAGTAAATCCTCCTTAAAATTGTACTTGCTAGGTTTTCAGAAATAATTTATATCGGTCATAATTCATATTGGTAATAAATATTGTATATCTTCTACAAACTATTCTATGTTAGCAATACATACATGCCATTGCTACATACCAATGAGCATATCATTTCTAATATATACATTAAAATACCGTCGTCTATATACACTGAAGTGACAAAAATCATGTTATAGCAGTATGCAAATATACGAATGGCAGTAGTATCGCAGCGAAAAGTATAAATGCGAAGTTCGTTTTCCAGAGCTTTCATTTGTGTTCAAGTTATTCATGTGAACAGGTTTTTCGTGATTTATGGCGGCACGACGAGAATTAACAGACTTTAAACGTGGAATGTTAATTGGAGCTAGGCGCATGGGTCATTCTATTGCGGATATCGTTAGTTAATTCAACATTCCGAGATCCACAGTATCAAGAGTGTGCCGAGAGTATGAAATTTCAGGCATCCCATCCCATCATGGACAGCACAGTGGGCGACCACCTGCACTTAACTACCGAGACCGCCGACGTCTGTGTAGAATGGTCAATGTTAATAGACACGCAACACTTCGTCAAATAACTGTAGGAATCAATGTGGGACGTACGAGGGACGTGTCCGATAGGACTGTGCGGCGAAATTTGTCTTCCGTCGGCTATGACAGCAGAAGACCGACTCGAGTGCCTTTACTGACAGCACGACATTGCCTGCAGTGACTCTCCTGGGCTCGTGAGCATATCTACTGGTCCCTAGAGCAGTTTAAAACCGTAGCGTGGTCAGATGAGTCACGATTTCAGTTGTTACGAGCTGATGGTAGAGTTCGAGTGTGGCGCAGACCCCACGAAGCCATGGACCCAAACTGTCAGCAAGGCACTGTTCAAGTTGGTGGTGGCTGCATAATGGTGTGGGGCTGTTTTTACATGGCATGGACTCAGTCCTCTGGTGCAGCTGAACCGATCATTGACTGGAAATGGTTATGTTCAGCTGCTTGCAGATCACTTGCAGCCATTCATGGACTTCACGTACCCACACAACGATGGGATTTTTATGGATGACAATGCACTATGTCACCGGACCAGAACTGCTCGCGATTGGTTTGAAGAACATTCCGGACAATTCAAGCGCATGTTCTGGCCACCTAGATCACCCGATATGAATCCTATCGAGCATTTATGGGACATCATCGAAAAGTCCGTTCTTGCCAAAACTCCTGCACCATCCACACTTTCACAATTATGGACGTCTATGCAGACAGCATGGCTCAATATTCCTGCAGAGGACTTCCAACAACTTGTGGACTCCATGACACGTCGAGTTGTTGCACTTCGCCGGGCAAAAGGAGGACTGACATGATATTAACAGTCATCCCATGACTTTTGTCACATCAGTGTATATATATATATATATATAT
>JAOUZG010019159.1:27935741-27948470 GCA_026289955.1 Argiope argentata | reverse complement strand
TAATAATTACAATTTCCAATTATTTCAAAGAAACGAAAGTGCCCTAAATTTTTAAACTTTGCCTGCACCTCACTTGCAAAATTAACCCTTTACACTCTGATGGTGCCTCTGACTCATCATTCAAGATTCTGCATTATTTTGACGTTTTATTTACTTTTTTTCAAATTTAATTGTTAAAACCGTCTACATAATGTTTAAGAGATGTAGATTAATTTTTCAAAGAATTTCGACTGAAAAGAATTATGTATATTTTTCATAGCAATAAACAAATCTTTGTATTAGGTGAATAATTTTACATCGAATTATTTTTCGGAATGCAAAGGTTTAAAAGAATATAACAAGGAATTTTTTTAACTACACCATGATTGGAACAACCACACTATCTCTAGATTATAATGTGGAAAAAAATGGTTCAAATTATTTACAGAGTAGATTATTGGCACCTAAGAAGCACCTAATTTACTACGTAGTTTTTTTTTAACTTAGAAAACGGGTTTTAAAATTACTGAATCACCTATACATTTAAGATAATTTTATAGATTTTTCAGGATTTCGCCAATTTTTTTATAAGTTCATGTAGTCGAGATATTATCAATAATCTCCTGCTCTTCCATCGTAATCCAGTCTTTGAATTTTAAATAATTATTTCCTCTTAGTTTCTCTCCAGAAAATCTTAAGCAGTATTCCCCAACACTATCTATCGATTTTGATTAATATGAAACATTATAAAGTGTTGCGCTAGCCTTATAAGCCAGATGACATCTACGATACCGATGTCGACTTTTGTGTTATGGTCATGTTACTCGGCTACTGGCCCTAGCGTCGCAGGTTCGTATCGCTACCTTCACTCTCTACAAAAGTATAGATACGCTATAACCACCATCTTTCAATTTCCAACCAATATCACAAAAAAAAATTGTTTATACAGAGGATTTTATCAAATTAATTTCATCATTTGCAAACACAACTAATCGAAAAGAGAATGTTCTGTGTTGTTTGTATTACTAACAAGCTACTCTCTTTTTGTCATAAAATGCAGATCAAAGTTGTCTGATTTGACTAAATCAATATTATTACGGTGGCCAAAATTAGAGAACTATCAAACCGGCTAGTTAAAATTATTTTTAAGACAAAGATATTTTAAATTCATACCTTTTAAATGTAAATTCCTAGAATGCGTTTCTCGATCTCGGAGATTCGTCAAGAACTCATTCAATTTTTTTTTTGACGATTATAAAACTTTATATACTTCCTATAAGAGAAAGTTATAAGTTGATCTCCAATTCATCTATTTGAAAAGAATTTAATTTGAATTAATTGGCCATTTAAAAGAATTTAATTTTGAAAAGAATTTAATTTAACGAATCAATAGCAATTTATTGCAAATACTAACCAAGTTTTGAGAACTGATAGGAATTCATGGTGAAAATTTTCTCAATTCTCAATATTACTAAAGTGCATTTTAAGGAGCAGCGACATAATTTTTTTTAAAATTTTGTAATATAAAATTAAACATTTTGAAACAATTCTAGAAAACCACGTCATTATATTAGCAGATGTCTAAACCAATTGTAAAGTTTAACATTTCGTAAAGATTAAAAGCATCAATAATTCGTGATGAGAATTTATTTGCAACACGAGTAGCAATACAATGTTTACCAAATTATACATACTTTAGCAATAGTTATATGTAGAATGAGATTATTTTGCGAAAACGCAAGAAAATGTTTTGTTTAGAAATACTAAGAAATTAAAAAACGCATTTATAATCCGTATTAATGAATAAAATATTACAGAATTTTGAAATTCTTAAATATAATATATTTATGAGACTAGTATGCAACAAAATATATCAAACTGAAGCTAATCAATTTAATTATAATTCAATTAAGATAATATTAAAATAAAGCATTGCTTGAGGAACCATACAACATACAATATTCAAAACGGGAAAAACAATTACAGATTTCATTTTTGGAAACATAAAATAACTTTTTAAAACTATTTTATAAAATTTTATACATTCAGAAGACATATGTAGTCATTCAGTATTTTTAAAGCTTCGCAACCAGCATTTCATTCTCATAAGTAAGTGATATTCAATAATTTTTTTTAAAAAATTAAATACAAAGTGACACTACTGATACAGAAATTATTTTATTTATTAATTCATGATTTGTCAATATTAAAATAGTATATTACGATCATCGAGGATACAAGTAAACAAAATTTCAATATTCTAAAACATTGCAAGAAAGAAAATCGATTGCACCATTTTAAATCTTCAAAAACAAGAATCAAGTTAAATAAAAAAAATATACAAGAATATGATAATATATAGACAGAAAATCATCATAGAAATATACAATATACAGAATATCTGAAACATGCAGATAGAATATATAAATAAACAGAAAATCTGTTTTTATCATTTTTTTTAAATAACATTGAAGAGTATTTTTCCAATGTCAAACATTCACATGGGATACATAAAAGCTTAAGAGATAATTGATTACATACAGATTACTATAATAATGATGTAAACTTATTCCAATAATTTTAAAGTTACCGTAATATATCTTTTTTTACAATGGGAAGTTTAGAACTTAAGAAATTAGAAATAATAGAAGTAAAGAAATTAATAATAAAAGAAAATTAACAAAAACTTAAAAATAGCCTGTACGATTGCCATTTTTGCATTCAAAATTTTTAGAAATGTAGCAATAATTCATTCCGTAAAAGCTATTCATATGCTTTTATTTTGCAAGTTTTTCCTTCAGTATATTGATTATCATGCTGATCAGGCATGATGATCAATTTTAAATTTACGGGGACATCCGATTGGCTGGCCGGCCAAGCGAATCGGATGTTTCTGCCCGAAAATTATTTTAAAAAAAGGACTTTTTATTTAATAGAATTAAATTCTTTAAAAGCAAGAATATTAAAAATTTTGAATTGAAGGTTTAAAATGTTAAGATGAATATTAAAAATGAAGTTACACAAACAAGAATTTTCTCTAGAAAATATGTTTTCTGATGAATACAAAAAATGGCAAAATATTTTTAAATTAAATAGGGGATTTAAAAAAAAAAAGGAATTTTGAAAATTTTTAAAATTACAAATGAAATGGTTATCTTTGAATTGACATATATTGAAATTATAGTTAATTTTAATTACTGTAAAGCATAATTGGCATCTTAACTTCCAGAGAAATTATTAGATATTTTTAAAAAATTTCATGACAAGAAATTTTGTTAAAAAAAATAAAGCATTTTTATCACAATTTTTTTAAATGATTACACTCATTAAATTAAATATTCAAGACCTTTAAAATATTTCATAATTAACAATGAACATTAATGCACAACATTCAGATCAGTAACATGCAATTTAAGTTTTTCAGGGCATATATTCACTTATTTATATGAGGTTGATTGTTTGAAACAAGAACAATATATGGTTGATTGCAAATATGAGGTTGATTGTTTGAAACAAGAACAATATTATAGTCAGAAATATTTTAATCACAAAACTGTTCCTTATTCATTAGACACAAAGATATCCACTTTTGACGTCATTAATTCATTCTTTTATATAAACAAGATAAACAGCTTCATTTTAAATTTTGGATCATAAAGTACCAATTAAATCTGATAACAAGGATCAAACACTACAAACCAATGGCAAGAATTCATTTTACACACATTTGAGATTTTTAAAAATTAACATTTTACATGCAGATAGAGAGTCAGAGGAAAGTAACTGTAAAATTTAAAGACAAATACAGATGAAAAAACATAAGAAATACAGGATTTGAGTACAGGAATTAACAAAATTTCATTGCGTATTCATCATTGAGAATTTCTTTTTAACAAATGGAAAAGTGTATTTGCTAATCGCAACAAATATTTTAAAATTTAATTGACAAAGCTTGTAAAAACTTTACATAATTGTATATGCAACTAGATAACTTCTGATTGAATATTTTTCATGGCAGAAAGGCACATCTTCAAAACTGCTGTTACCTGTTACCACCTTTCCAGACAAAAACTTCACAGAATAATTGAACTTATAATAAGTGAAAATAGAGATATATTCTTGCCACCCTTGTTCTCAACATCAAGTCTCATTCACAAAGACTGAGGGGACAAACAAGCACCGCAGTTTCCTATCATACACTTCAATCCGAGTTTCTCTTCGTTCCCATTATTCGTTCCAAGTCGTACAAGGTGATTAAAATGTGTGCCCAATGCCTGGGGAATATATCAGGAGACTGGTCCACCGGGATGGGCTTGGGGCTAACAACCCATCCTGCAAAATAAACTTTGTTATGAAGTCTAACGAAGGAAATTCATGGTAGATTCTACGGAGGTGACTTGGAAAACGTCCTTTGGAGATGAGATTTGGAATCTGGATAGGCAAGAAATCTGTCCAAGAATAGAATCCTGTTGATCAGAATTCAGAGGAAGCCACTGGCCCACTCTCGACTGTCTAACTAAATACAATGACGAGTTGTACTGATAATATATGCAATAATGATGATGCAATGGAGAAAGTGTGTGCAAGTTACTGAGATTGAAAGAAACTTGATGGTGGTCCATGAAACCTTTTCTCGGCCTTGTTTAGAAAGATCCACTTATATCAAAATGTCATTGCCAGTAAGTTGAGTTGCCACAATGCATGAAGATACAAATGTCTACCACCTTCAGACTTGAAAGTAGCTCTAAAAAGAAATAATAAATCAGTACATTCAAGTGAGCACGGAGGATAAAAGAAATAATGTAGCCTTTATGATCATTTCAAGTTTTGATATAATTATGGGATAGTATGAATCTATTTTATAAGTCAGCTCGACATTTTTTCATATACTCCCTATTAAGTTTGTCACTCTTCCGCCCGAATAAAAATTGTGGATCCCTGGTAAAAGCATGAAGACCAAGAGCGTACAGAATTTTTTTTATTCAGCTTATTAAAGAAAACGAAAGATGTATTTTGAAGAAAACGGAATATGTTCTTTGAATATTTTATTTTTTCCAATCCAATTTTTGATGAACTACAATTTTAATAATATTACAATTTCATTTATCTAATTCAATGCGTTTTTAAGTTACCGCGTTTTTATACGCATGCACATAACAAATCAATCAGTTCATGAATTTGCTTAAACTTTGTCATGAATCTATGATTTAGATGTGAAATGTATGAGATTTTATCAGTTCATCCATTTTTTTAACTATATCTTTTTCTTACTTTCAGAACAAAATACTTCCTGTGAATAAATTTTGCTCAAATTTGATGCAAAGATCAAATTCTAAATTTCATTCGTCAATTCAAAGCATTTCTGACTTCAGACAGAGATGATTCTACGAACTTATTTTTCCTTCTCTTAGAAAAGTCTAAAACATGGATATTTAAATCCAAGATTTTTTTTAATGATTGCAACACGTTATCTGTGTATACTTTATATTAGAAAGTGTAAAATACTTTTATTCCTTTTTATTTAAATAAAATACCGCATCATTTGTAACGAAACTCTCTGATTACGCTGAAGCAAATACAAATTCTTGGAGACAGCTTCACATTAATCTTGAAACATACCTTTGAAAAATTTCCAAACTTAAAATAAACCTGATATCGGAATCTAAATTTTTTTCCACATTTTGATTTAAAAACAGGCTCCATTATACAAAATACTAGTTTATCTAAGAATTTTTAACAAGTAAGTTTACTGTTTCCCACTTAAACGTTTTTTAATACAATGCTCAAATTTTCATCATTGATTTAAAACATTCTTTAAGCATTTCACTGGAAAAAGCATTACGCAAAATAAATTATTTTTCAACGCTACATAAGGAATTATCTTCTCTTTTAGTAATTTTTTATTTTTCCTGCTTGAATTCGCAACTTTGAAAAATTCCTTATAACCACTAAAAAATTCTGTAAGAGCAAACAAATCATCCTATAATTTTATAAAAAGAATATTGCTTAAAAACATTTAAACAGCGAATGTCTTTATATATTATATTCATTATAGTTAAACTGAAATTTTTTTTTTTCTGACAGATATGAAAACATCAACATTGATTATTTTACAATCGTGCTATTTTATTTCACACGATTATACGGGAAAGAAATTTCTTCAAAATTGTTCTTAAAATTAATTTTAAAAATTTCGTATTAAAATTAAATGAAAAATTTCAGCAGAAATAAAATTTGTATCCCAAAGTATTTTATACCTAAACGCGGTATAAAAATGTTTTTTGTATGGTAATACGCTTTGAAGTGACAAAGGGGAAACATTAACATTTCGATTAGCTTATTATCATTTAAATTAATTCGATTATTGGATTATCATTTAAAAAATTCATTGAGGATCTGTTAATAAAGATGTAAAAATGTGCCAAATATTGTGAATACTTACTGATTGCAATACGTTTTAAACGGGTTTTTTTTTGCTTCATACATGATTTATCAAGCCATTTACAGGTCGATTAGCTGATAATTGTTTTTTTTTTTAAATTAAGTACCTAGTTATGTATATTACCTAATAATAATCAACAGGTGAAGAGATAGTCCGACGAAAAATCAGATATTGTTTGACTTCAGGAATCATTTGAACTTCACATCAGATCTTAAGTTTAGTTTTGAAAATTGTATTATATAAAAGCCTATTTTTTGTTATAATTTCTGTTAATGCAGCTTAATAGTTTAAGCAAATATAAACTTACCAATAAGTTTCTGAACAGTAATTTTAACTGAAAAAAACTTACATATTTGTAGTCATACGAAATCGTTATGGCTTTTCTTTAAATAACTTACTTCATTTAGTGGGTGGTTTTATCAAACTTCTACTTGCTCTTGCCAGCAGGGAGTTGTTTCTTGGGAAGTTTAAGTTGTTTTATCTTCATTTTTTTTTCTTCAAACAAGGCTTCAGTATAGAGAAAATCTAAAAAAAGTGAAAAAACAGCGAGCATAATTTCCCCCGAAAATTCACATATTCTCTAATAAAAGTGCATTTGTTTTACATATTTTTCCCAAGCAATTAAAACCAAGATTTGTGATAGAATTTTTAATTACAGTCTCAAAATAGCATATAAAATTTGATATTTAAATAATTGCGTTTGATTTCCCAATGTTTACATGCTTTTAAAAGTACAGACCGACAGATTGATCCTTCGCTGAATTTCTTGAAATTTGGTTGGTGCCTACCATAGATTTTAAACTTAAGAATATAATTTTATCTTTTTATCTTTTTTTTTATAGTTGTGTCAACTTGTATTTGAACAGCCTCAAAGACTTCGCCTAAATATATTTTGCTCAAAATTTCATAAAAATCTACAAATTTTGGGGGCAGACCTTATACCAGATTTCCTCCATTAAGTTCAAAGTATTGTAGAGTTATTTTTGACACCGGCTGTCGGATGGATAAATGGACGGACGGACATTTTCCAAGAATTTGTTTTTCTAACTCAGAGGTATGAAATGTGATGATTTCAAAACTTCGGAGTATGAATTTTCTGGAGATTGAAATACTTTCTCTATAATTTGTCTCTAGGGAGTAATAAAATGATTTGAATTTATTCATAGCTAATATGAAACCAGTACTAATGAGAATAAGTCTGAAAAATGCTGCCGGCAATTCACAAATTTATCCGAAATTAAACTTGTTCAGAATTTCATTGTTAATGTAATCGAATGCGATAAAATTATTCTTTTAGTATTTTTTTTATTTTTTGATATATGAAAAATTTAATTCACTGTAAAATGATTTTCATGTAATGCGAAATATTGTTTTTAATCTTCTTCAAAAAAATTCTAATTAGTTTCTCGTAGCTTTCAGTGCCTCTGTGTGGCGTTGAATATTTCATAAAATGAATATAAATTAATAATTAAATGATCATACAGTATTATTTCCAGGGTATATTTATATCATTATTATTATTATTATAAGTTACAACTTACCAAGTCCTTGAATTGCTATAAATTCTACTTCTTTAAAATATTTCTTGAATACCCAGATTTCAACGGGTTGGTTGAAGAATGGTATCACTGGGAATTGAGTCAATTTTATCCAAGACAAAGACATCTTAAAAATATCAACTTCATTAATACTTGCATTATCAGTAGATTTCATAACTAATAACGAGCTCCGTATTTGATTATTTCGCTGGCCTTGCTTATGACCAAATCATCAAAATCACAGAAAAAGAGCAATCCTTGCTTATTATTTAAAAATCATGCACAACATTTATAGGAACTTCTTTTGACAATTTCGAAGTCATTATTCCTAAATCTATAGGATTTTTTTTCTGGAATTTTAGAAGGAATTCAAGCAATATATGCAGTACGGAAATTGAAAACAAGGTAAAATTGTATGCTTCCAAATGATAGACTTGTTGAAGACCGTAATCCAATTGTTTTCACTATTCTTAGACAAATATTCAAATTAGTATGACGTAAAATGAGCTTATAAAAAGCATTACAAAAATCTCCAAATTTAATATTTTCTTCAATCACTCCTATTTCAATTCTTACAATTATCAATTCTAAATCGAGTCGTAAGATAAGATTTCGAATTTAGCTCTACATGTTTTCATTTAATTACACGATTTTGAAGATTCAAAACTTGAAAATAGTTGTTATAATAGTCAAATATTATTCCACATTTTTCCATCATTCAGCTTAAATTTAATTTCAGTTACACTTTATGAAAGCCTTAAATATATTCCTTTCAGTAAATATCTTTCCTTAGAACATTTGAGATATAAATAATTTTAGTAATGGTTACAAACACTTAATAGGATCTTGTTAATTGTTGCAAGTGCAAAAAAGTCAGAATTTTGCTGCCAGGCATTTTCACCTCTTAATTTTCTTACTGTACATTCTTGGGAAAATTTACAATTACATTATGGTATTTGATTCTGCATTAATAATAGGAAAAAATAATCCCGAGTTTTTTTCCTAGATTCTCTTCCTCATTTTTTACTGGTAACTTTAGGAAATATTGCATGTTCTTGTTCCAGTCACATGGATACGCATAAATAAATACCATGCACTTTTTAGCTATCACCATCCAAAGTCAATCGAAAGAAACAACGAGTTAAAATATGAAATCGCATATCAAAAATAGAAATAATGCAAAAATAACACTTATGAAAAAGACGAGTAAATTATTATCAAAACAAGATTGAGTGTTTGTTCCAGTCTATAACAACTTCTCTACGGTTTTCTATATTGTCTATAACCTCAACACTTTTTTTTAGATATTTTTCCGAAAGCGATTTTTGTTAGACTATCATTTTACAGTTCATTTGATTTTATCACTTCTTCTGCGTTTCCCTATTGTATTTCCCTACTAGGTTTTGCGATTGGTACCTTCCTAACACATTTAATTCTAATACTGATAAATGTTTTATTTCCAAAGTATTCATTTCAAAAAAATTTAAAACATCTGAAGAACTCTTGCCGAAACATTTAGAGGTGCTTTATCTTAGCTCTTGGCTTCTGTCTATTCAATTTAAATAAATTTTTGAAAAAAAAAAGGCATTCAGTACATGTCGGAAGTCGAACTTCAGGCCATGAAAATGTGTAGGATAATTAAGAAGGAAAAAAAAAAGAAGGCAATTTCTTAAACTATATAATAAAATAATTTTTAAGTCTCGTCCATATTTTAAAGCGAGTCAAACTAAGATTGTAAATGATTGAGTGCATTTCAAAGTTTTAATTAAAGGCCCTTAAGATAAGTTAGACGCTAGCTCTATTGAGTACGCTAATTTACATTTCAAAATACGAAATAAAATTCTAATACTTTTCAAAAATACGATTTGCTTTATTTACGAGATTTCAAATTTTTGAAACGATAGTGTTGGTAAGAATTATTTAACGAGATCACTTGGAATGTTTTCTCTTCGGCATTCTCGGAAGCAAACATAACTCAGATTTATTTTTTCTTTTTTTGTGGTATAGTAAACCTTTTGTCCTCCAATGATGCCTCTGACTCCCCATTCAAGATAATGCATCATTTTGGCACTTTATTTATTTATTTATTTTTTTTAATTTAATTGCTACAAACGCCTACTTAAGGATTAAGAGATGTAGATTAATTTTTCAAATAAACTATACTTAAAAGAAATATGTATATTTATTTTTCATAGCAATAAACAAATTTTTGTATTAGGTGAATAATTTTGCATCTATTTTTCGAAGTGTAAAGGGTTAAAAGAATTGGGTATGTATTCTAGACTTTTGTTCATCGATTGAACACAATGTTTGACACAGATCTGATTTTGGCGATAAAACCACATACTAAATTCCTATTTATATAATTATGTATCTTGAATCCTATTCAGACAAGTTTTCGAAAATTAGGAAGGGTTGCATTGTTCTTAAATTATAATCTAACCAATTAGATCTTTGTATTTCAATTAGTGCAATAATACTCGCACATATAAAGATATTTACAAACATACCTTTGGCTATACGATCTGAAATTGATAAGAATTCATAATTCTGATGAGATAATATACCTAATTTCATCAAAGGAGCCCGTCCAGTTGTTCAATTCCCATACATAATGACGGACAGATTCACAAACTTCAAAGCAGATGGAATGTCCAAAGTTTGATAAAATGCATAATTCTGATCTAACAACGTTTAACGGATTTCACCATTTAAATTGTTGCGCTTCTGTATCATCGATTTCCCACAAAAATTATCAAAATGTTTTAAATCTTGGGAAAGGATTAAAAAGTGGAGATTCTACAAAATCTAGAAGCTGATTATTGTGAGAATGTTCTTACTTTTATAAATACGATAGAAAGTTAAAAAAAAAGATGTTAATAATTAAAAATTGATAAATCCAAATAACAGTTAAGTGCTTTTGATGAACCGACATCGCATGAAAGAAAAATTTAGTAGACTTAAGAGGAAGGTTCAATTCCATAAAGCTTATGATTTTGTATCTAACTTAGATCCGAAGAATTTTAGAAATTTTAAATTCTTCCAAAACAAGCCACAGAAACTACCTCAAAATTTGCATTTTCTATTCCCCCGTAAAATTGATAAATATCTATTTAAACTTTGAAAGCTTCGAATCTGAATAAAGAATCAAGGGTTTATTATAACTGTCATTCATTATAAAGATAGTAAATCATAACTATTATTTGAAATTATTAATTAAATGAACAGAATTTACAAGTCGCAAGATAATCTAACGCATACTCCATGTATTGTCTGAAATATTCATTGGATCTTTTAACTGTCTCCAACTAAATACCAACGGCAATTTAATACCTAATTTCAAAATATATTGAAGTCAACATAGGCCGCATTTGTTATCCAACATTCCAAAACTATATAATCCCGAAATATGATATTTTCGATCTTCATATTTCGCACTGTCTATAAAATTCTTTCTACAGGTATTGAATCGTTTCTTTTAATTTAATTGGAGCTGTTCTGTGTAGAATAAAATCCATGATGTCACTGAAATATATCCCGATTCTGAAACGCCTAAAGCGCTTTATTGTAAAGAATGCTTCGGTTTATCAAAACAGGATTCTAGAAATTCGAATAATTAAACTTCACTTACTAATTTTTTTTAAAAAAAAGCTTTGTATCGATTTATTCAAAGAAAAAAAATCAGATTGATCATTTTTTTTCACAATAACAAAAATCCTCGTTGAATTGTGATTATAAATGCACCGAAATGCCTGATTCTACAAAATATAAATCTAAATAATCAATACTTTCAAATTTATTTACAAAAAATAAGTGAATATAACCTGTGAAATATAACAGAACAGATGATTCGTGAAAAAGAAATGGAAATATTTTTTAATAAAAGGAAGATGCCCTCTCCTCCCCCCCCCAGAAAAAAAACACCGCCAAAAACAATTCATCCCCTCCAGTTTGAAAACCATGGCAGAATTTTTTAAGCCATATTTTCTAATTAAAATAAAATTACTGAATTCTTATGTTAACTATAGTAAACTACACATTTCTTACGTATTCCACGTTTCATTACTTTACCACGATACCCACACCACAATATTGCAATCCAAACGCACACTCATTTCATACCCAATAGCAGTACCCGAAATTCACATATTCTACTAAAATCCGTACTTCCGGTCCACACATTTCACGTATAAACGCTTTTCACTATATAAATCATGTAAATTCGCAGTTTTCCCAATACACAAATTGACCTGTTTCCACCACTTGCATTTCAAATGTAATATGCTCCAAACACTTCACATTTCCCACATTACTCATTTCTACTTATTCTCTCTACCCTGTCCAACAGCCAAATATCACTCACTCCACTCAGTACCCATTCCAACAGCACACACTCCACTCAGTACCCTTTCCAACAGCACACACTCCACTCAGTACCCTTTCCAACAGCACACACTCCACTCAGTACCCTTTCCAACAGCACACACTCCACTCAGTACCCATTCCAACGGCACTCACTTCACTCAGTACAAACTCCAGCAATCCAACGACACTCACTTCACTCAGTACCCACTCCAACGACACTCAGTCCCAAGCATTACCCATTCCTGCAATCCATCAAAACTCCCACCTACAGGCATTACCCACTCCTGCAATCCAACGACACTCATCCTAAACATGACCCATATCCCAAGCATCATCCATTCCAACCAAATTCCCCTCACCCCAAGCATTGCCCATTCCAACCAAATTCCTCTCGCCCCAAGCATT